>SDVV010010626.1:0-16177 GCA_016164225.1 Gammarus roeselii
GCATATCTTTACGGCGATAGCTTGGAGTTCTGTCCTCAAGGGAAGACGAAGGTGAGGCACACTTTGGTGAATCATTAGTGCCACTCCGCCGTGAGCAGTCACGTTGGTGTGGCCTTCGCGGCGGTGTACGATATATTGGGGGATTCTGAGGGTGGCGGTCTCTCGGAGTTTACTCTCCTGGAGGCCAATCACTAAGGGCTTATAGGTGGCGATTAGGGATAGTAATTTGTCTTTCTTGTTTCCGAGTCCCTGGCAGTTCCACTGGAGTATTTTGGTGGTCATTTTGAAGGTTGTTCGCACTCTGATCTTGATGATCTTGAGTGGTCGCGTGGTTTGCTGGAGCTTTTGAGGTGCGCGTGTTTTGGGGTTAGCCCAGGGTTTCGGGTTAGAAGGGTTCACGGGAGTGTCTGCCTTCGGTGGAAGGTGGTTCGCTGTGGTTGCTGCGGTCACGGCTGCGAATGCTATTGTGGGAAGAAGAGGGTGTGTGCTTTCTGTGTTTGCTTCGTGAGCGAGCGCGCTCTTCTTCTGTGGTAGCCTTTTTCGTCTGTGTGGATGTTTGTGTGGAGTGAGAGGTATTTGGGCTAGATAATATGTCTGGTTGTGCGGAGGTCTCGCGTATGTTATTATTATTATTTGCTTTCATGTTCCACCGGAGTCCCAACGCGAAGTTAATGCAGACTCCCCCGTAGGGCAATCGGAGAGTGGCGAAGTAGGTGCAGCATAGATTAAGAGTAAGTTAAACTTGGGTTCGAAGCAGTTTAATCGCAGTTACAGTGGGTTTAAAGACAGTTGGAGTAGATCTAACAAAGTACCAATGTAAATTTGACATGGGCACCAAGCAAATTTGATGCGGCTACAAAGGAAATTTGACATTAGATTTTACAATTTGAAAAGAGTACCACTAACGCGGGCACAAAGTAGGCCTCAAAGTGAGCTTGACAAAACTATAAAGATAGCTTGGCATTTACAAATCAAATTCGTTCTATAAACAGAGTAAAACTAAATCGGGTACAGAGTAAGTCTAGAAAACACACAAGCTAAACTAAAAACGGATACGAAGTAAATTATTATTTATTATTTGCTTTCATGTTCCACCGGAGTCCCAACGCGAAGTTAATGCAGACTCCCCCGTAGGGCGGTCGAAGAGTTGTGAATTAGGTGACGCGTAGATTAAGAGTTTAAGAGCAGTTTAAACGTAGTCACAGCAGGTGTCTCGCGTATGAGCTCTTCTAGATAAGAGCTGTCAGCCAGGCCGTGATCGTTCTCGCTGATGGTGTGTTCGTGAGTCGGGCTTGTTAACTGGAGATCTTGTCCCTCTCAGTGGTTTTCCACGAATGGAGCCACATTCGAGGCAGGTGGAGGTAGTTCAGAGAATTGCTCCTGGCGGGTCGTTATTTGGGTGTTGTTACTGATCTTCTTGCTCAGTGGTGCCTGGATATCGGAGGTTTCCTCATCCCTTCGTGTGTTTGTTCTTATAGTAGCGAGCCTTGCTGTGTGGTCAACTGCGAGAGATGCATCCATCTCGTTGTCCTCCAAGTCTTTGCATAAATCATTTCTAGAACTGTGAGTCTTTGGGGCGGAGCCGGTCGCAGGGCTGGGTGAGGAAGCACTGCAGCTAGATAAGAGTGTTGGGGTCTTGTTATGATGTTGTTTTGATGTGTGGATATCGTTGGGGGAGCTTGGTTGGCTTGTCGATTTGACTGCTTTGGCATAATTGAAACGGTCTGAGTTTCGTCTTTCCAGATTTGGATAGCTTACTTCCGTGTAACTCTGCGTTCATTTTGTGTGATTGTTATCGCTTTTTGGTCCATATGTACTGGGCAGTCGCGGTCGCCTGCCTCATGGATGCATGAGCAGTGGTAACATTTAGGTTGGCTGACTGTGCAGTCTTTTCTGTCGTGCTCGCCAGCGCATTTCTTGCAACGTTGGGGTGTGTGTGGCTGACAGTATGCGATGACGTGACCGTATTCTAGGCATTTTTTTTGCACATTGGGGGTCATGTTGCTACTGGGTAGGTTTTGGTTCTTCCTTGTTCACCCGGGATTACTATGAATTCTGGTGCCTCACGTCCCGGAAAGGTAATTTGGTATGCAGTAGAACTTGCGTCACGTGATTTTATCCATGTTGCTTGACGAACTTCGGTAACTCCGTAGTCTTCAGCTAGATCTTCAGCGAAAGCACAGAGGTCTGTCGTAGGCGTGTACCGGGAGGTGTATATAATCCGTTTGGTATCGTTGAAGGACGGATGCGTTTCAACTGTAACTTTAAGTTTATTTATGTAAGTAATCTTTTGTATAGCGTTACTTTGCTCACGTTTTGTGACGTAGGTCAGGTATTTTTTCCCCTGTCGTTGTATTTCTTTCGGTTTTCCTCCTAGTTGCTCGGTGAGTGACTTCATCATTATAACTGGGTTGGCTGAAAAGGAAACTTTGTTTGCACCACTTTCTTTGAATGTTATGAGGAAATGGGTGGGAAACGGTGCCGATCTTCTCTTCCTGGTAGGAGGGTCATAAAAGCAGTGCTGTTTCTCGGATTGGCATGACTGGGGGGTCTTACCGTTTGTCATGGTCGTCCTGGGAGCAGTATGAGCATCGCTGCTTACCGTTACAGTTTCCTCTCGTGTGTCCATATTTCTGGCATTTATAACATCGCATCGGACGTCTCTCAAATGGTGTAACCCTGGTTTTAGTGGCGCAGAAGGGAATGTCCAGATATTTTGGTGGAGTGGGGCAATTGAATTTAAGTATTAGGGCTGCGGTAGTCTCTCTTCTTGGTGTGATCTTCGGTGCAACTTTTGCTTCGACAACGCAGTCCTCGTATTGAACGAGTCCAGCGATGTACTCCTCGATTTCCTCCTTCGGGATATCCTCAACGTAGATCAGACCTGAACTTGTAGAGAAAGTCGGGTGTGGCTCTATTTTGCATGGCTTTCCACAGAGTGTTTTTGGAGAGAATTGTGTCACTTTAAAGTTTTGTGTCTACTCTGATGGCAAAGCATTCGTCGCCGCTGGTGGCGATGCACACGACTGGGCGGCCAGTGAAGGAGCCTAGCTCTTTCCGCTGAGTGTGTGGACAAATATCTGGTCTGTCGTTGGCGTCGAACTTGATCTTTAGGTGTTCTGGAAAGGTAGGACTATTATTGAACAAGTTGTGTTAATCGAATGACGTATATTGCCTCCTCCTTGCAGTCCATGGAGCTCGGTTGGGATTTTGGTGAGGTGAAGAGTTGTCGAAGTTGTCGTCGGATGTAGAGGTGGAGGTACTTGTATGAGTTGCGGGTTCTTTAGTTGGTTGGTTTTTTATTAGTTCGTGGATATGGAGGAAAATAGTCTCGACATGACTCTCGAGTCTCGTTAGACGATCGTCAATTGTGCTTGGTTCTGCGGCGAAGACTTCTGCTTTCTGTTCAGAGAGGCCGGTCGCTTGGCTCAGCAGGTTTAATATTTCCTGGACGTTCTTGGTCAACTCGTCGATGCGGCCGTCCCTCCGGTCGTCGTCCGCCGAGGTGGTGCTGGTCATCTTGGCGAGGCTGGTGTTCTTGGCCGTTAGAATCTTGGTCTTCGGAGCTTTGGAGGGAGTGCTGGTCCCTCCCAAATAGTTTCTTTCGGCTCCCCATTGGCCCCCTGGTTTGCGCCAGGGGCCTAGGGGCTCACTCCTGCTGGCCTATCAGCTGGCTATAGCGAGTTTACAGTTAACGTTACACGACCTCAAATGTTTAGTCAAAGCAACGTGCGGTTCAATGTCCCAGCACAAACTAGGGACCAATCTGTGCTTTGGCGGGGGTTCTCTGCATCGCCAGAGACTATTCGGTACGGGAACAAGTTCAATTTCCTTGTTTTCCGAAAGCGATAAGCTTTTTACGGTAGGTTGGGTCCGTGAGCAGGCTTTGCATGTTGCACGGTGGATTTAAGAACGCTCGTCGGGCTGCCGCGAGTGCGTTGCAATCCATCAGTAAGTGTTTCACGCTGATAGCCACTTGGTGGCAACAGGGGCAAGGTGGGGGTATATCCGAGTAACCTTCCGCAATTGGACGTGTGCAATGATGCAACACCAACATCGCCCAACTCGTCATAGCTGACCAACATGTCCATCGTATCCTTTGCTATTAATTGGCTTGGTTACCAGCCGGCAACACCAAGTGAGCAGTCACGCTGCTGTGTCCATGCAAACACGGCACGGCAGCCGAGAAACACTGACGAAGTACGTTTTGCACTAGCAAATTTGTGGCAACCGCGAGAAAGTTCGGCTGGCCAAAAAAACGCAGCACTAATATCAGTTACGAGAGTGGGACCTTCAGTGCATCGGCAACAAATATTGTCGCAGCAAATATCAACGAGGCGGAATTTCCAACTCTGGTATTCAGTCGTTATTTTTACATTTTGCTAAGGATAGATGCAATAGGAAAAAAATTTGTTGTGGAGGCTTCGAAAGAAACATCCTATCCCGTTCAGTGCTATGCAATAGAACACTGCGGGTTGCCCATGGCTCAATCCAACCTTGCGTTCATGAGCTACCCATGGAATAAAGCCATTCCAAAACCACACACGCACCTGAATGTGCCCGCCAAACGCGTCTTCGTTCATGTTTTGGGTGCCGTATCTGCTTCCATGAACGGAGCATTAGCTTTGATACATTCCCGATAGAAGAGGATATCGGCAGAGAGACCTTATCCCTGTCACTCGCTTCAGTGTTTCCGATGCATGAGTTTGAGGGATATGAGAGACGAATTCTGGAAATAATGAACTCCCGGGCAATCACTCGAGTTGGGAAGAGTAACTGTGCTATAAACTGGGACAGACAAGATCTTAGATCTATCATGTTTCATCCGATAATTTATTGGCCAAAAACTCTGTTCGAAGAGTTTTCGGATGCGAAGGAGAGGTAAGAGTAGCTTTGGGACTCCGATACAGATGATAATCTTCAACTAAGAAACAAAACATTTTAAATTATATATTCATCTTGCAGATAATTTTGCCCGTACATGTTACACAAAGAATGCCAAATCAAACTTTGAAAATATTCAGCTTTTTCTTTTTCACTGCTGCAAAATTAATCTCTCATAGCCTAGACCTAGCGTCAATAGCTTCAATAACAGAGTTATCGCGCTGCTCAAATAATAAGTTTACTAACAGACTTGCGGGAAAATAGATCGGACAACAATGTCAACAACTTCAATAACAGAGTTATCGCGCGGCTCAAAAAATAAGTTTACTAATAGACTTGCGGGAAAATAGATTGCGCAAGGATGTCAACAACTTCAATAACAGAGTTATAGCGCTACTCAATGAATAAGTTTACTAACAGACTTGCGGGAAAATAGATTGCGCAAGGATGTCAACAACTTCAATAACAGAGTTAGAGCGCTACTCAATGAATAAGTTTACTAACAGACTTGCGGGAATATCGATTGCGCAAGGATGTCAACAGCTTCAATAACAGTTATAGCGCTGCTCAATGAATAAGTTTACCAACAGACTTGCGGGAAAATAGATTGCGCAAGGATGTATGTTGCGGTGACTATTTCAAGGTAAGTAGTAGTAGTAGCAGTAGTAGTAGTAGTAGTTGCTTCCGTTTTCCACCGGAGTCCCAACGCGAAGTTAATGCAGACTCCTCGGTAGGGCAATTGAAGAGTGGCAAAGTAGGTGCAGCGTAGATAACGAGTAGGTGCAGCGTAGATTACGAGTAGGTTCAACGTAGATTCCGAGTTGGTATAACGTAGATTCCTAGTAGGTTTAACGTAGATACAGAGTAGGTTTAACGTAGGTTCCGAGTAGTTTTACCGTAGGTTCCGAGTAGGTATACCGTAGATATGCGAGTAGGTTTAGTGTAGATTCCGAGTAGGTTTAACGTAATAGGAGCAGAAGCCGCTTCCGCGCTCCACCGGATCCTCAACGCGAAGTCGTCGCTCGCCACCCTGCAGGGCCCCTGCGGGCGTCTAACGATACATAATTATATAACTAATAACGAACAGATCACCATTAAAAAGGGCACAGATATATAAAAGAGCCCTCGAAATCGGATACACTAAGATACGAAAATAAAGTGTTAATGATCTATAAAATGAATAATCATCCATCCACCCCAAATTCAAGGTAAGATTAGTTATCAAGGATTAGTCTTGACAGAAATCGATAGTAAACAAGTAAATTCTCAGAGCTCACACGCACTAACTTTAGTCCAATTTGGGGATGTTTTTAGGGGGGTTCTTATGGAGGGACTTCATAATTTCCACGGTATGCTTTGTTCAGGTAATAAGTGTTATATTTTGAAAATAATAATTCTCCTTTGTGTAGGAATATTAGTTGTTTATTTAACGTCACACGCAGTTAGGAGGAACCACAGTCTTAACGATGTCATTCCATTCAAAGCAAGTTGCTTCTTATTACCTGTCAAAACTGTTGTGCAATGCAAGACTTGAGAATTCAGATTAATGAGGTAATTGCTAAAACTGTAAGAAAAAGAATGTGAAATTTCTTCTATTGAACCGAGAGGGGGGAAGTAAATAACACTACAGATAAGTCCAAAATATAACTTTCGATCCAGCAGATGATTTCAGTAACAACAAAAATCTACCAGCAGCCCCAGTCATGAGCCCACCGCGCCAGCAGCCCCAGTCATGAGCCCATCGCGCCAGCAGCCCCAGTCTTGCGCCCATCGTGCCAGCAGCCCCAGTCTTGCGCCCATCGTGCCAGCAGCCCCAGTCTTGCGCCCATCGTGCCAGCAGCCCCAGTCTTGCGCCCATCAGGTCAGCAGCCCCAGTCTTGCGCCCATCAGGTCAGCAGCCCCAGTCTTGATTTAGATATAATTTTGACCTCATTTCAACCAGATCCTCAACGTGAGTCATAACAGGCTCTTCCGTAGGGCTCAATGATCATGGATTCCAGTAGGCTCGCACACCTCTGTGTGCAAGAAAAATACCGTTGTCAAAGTTGAACTATTTGAACATTTTAGTCGCGTCAGACGCACGCTGGTGCGACCGAGAATAATGTTTAGGCGAAACGGACCTCCGCTTTCAATAATTTAGAACTTCATGAGTGATATGTATGCGCTAGTGCGTACAAGTAGCATCGTCGAGCTTGGTACATGGTATACGGCTACACGGACAATGAAAGCTCCGACAGCAACGCAACATAATGTTTACAGCTACGGGGTCTAGTTCAGTTAATGTAAATTTTATTTATCCAGGAAAATTCATTTATTTATTCATTTATTTATTATTTGCTTCCATGTTCCACCGGAGTCTCAACGCGAAGTTAATGCAGACTCCCCCGTAGGGCGGTCATTTATCCAGGAAAAATAAAGACTCAGACGAAACGAATAGAATCCTTGCCTCCAACCACTTATAACTTCAAGAGTAATATGTACGCACGCCAGTGCGCACAGGTTGAATCGTCGAGACCGGTACGAGGTTTACGGCTACACGGACAGAATCAACTCCGACAGCAACGAATCTCATAGCATTTTATTTATTTGAGCAAGATAGACGAAAAAAAAAACTCCAATCATTTATAACTTCAAGAGTAATATGTACGCACGCTAGTGCGTACAGGCAGCATCGTCGAGTCTGGTACAAGGTTTACGGCTACAAGGACAAAGTCAGCTCCGACAGCAGCGCACTACATTGGTTACAACTACACGGCCTAATTCGGTTACATTACAATTTATTTATTCAGGAAGATAAAAACTCAGACAAAACGAATACCCACCTCCCCCCCCAGAACCTCAAAGAGTAATATGTACGTACGCCAGTGCGCACAGGTAGTATCGGCGAAATTGGTACAAGGTTCACGGCCTCACGAATCAGATCAACTCCTACCGCAACGCATCACAAGGTTTATAGTTACGCGGCAAAGGTCATTACATAGGATCCGCACACGCGCGAGCGAACGCAGACTGAAAAAAACGCTTATTCACCAAAATTACAAACGTTACAAACAGGAGCTCTCGCAAAAGTATACTAGCATTATTTTAAACGACAGAATTGTCGAACGTGAAGAGGAAAGAAAGGGCAGGTTCATCATGGACTAAACACTACTCAGATTTTTATAATGGCACTCATTGTTTAAGGGGATAGGGTGGGGGGCAGCGGTCCCCAGGGTCTCAAAAGAGCCCGATAAGCCCCGGAGGGTTACCCAAGTCCCCTGGGTCCTCCGAGCTCCCCGGGTCCATCGAGTCCCCTCGTATCAGCTCATCTCGGCTTGTCTCAAATAAATTCGGCCAGTTTCGACTCGTCGCGACCAACTCGACTAGTCTCAACATGTTTCGACTGATTTCGACGCAGCTCTCCACCTCTGCGTCAGCAATGTTGTGGACTGTTATAACTTACTTCTTTACTCAAGCACTCCACATATATACATTCCTCTGTGTATGGGTCTTACAGCGAAGGGAAGGGGGAAGCAGAGGTTCCAGGATTTAGTGAGGCCTAAAGAGGATCCCAATGTTTCTCAAGAGGGTCACACAGGGTCTCAAGGGTGTCCCAAAGGGTCCAAGAAGAGTCTAAGTGGATCCCCTCAAATCCCCCTGGTCTTCCAAGTCCCCCGGGTTCCCGAAAACCCGGGTCCTTCGGGTCCCGCGGGTCCCTGGGTCGCCTAGTCTCAACCCACCTCGATAAATTATAAACAAAGTAAAATTTATCATCATGAAAAAGGGCAGAAATAAATAATAATCGAGCACACGAAATAACAAAGAATAAAATACTAAAGTAATGTTTTAATGATCTATAAAATGAATAACCATCCATCCACCCCAAGCCCCAGTCTAGAGCCCATCGTGGCTTCTTTTATGTGCATCCCTTTCTAGCACACAGAAAATAATCGAAAAATAATTCTTAACCGGGGTGTGCTAGCCGCATCGAATGGCAGCTGGTCTCTAGGTTCCAATTATAAATCCCTCCAGCGCAATTAATACAAAATACAATAGCTAAGAGCTCGGACTGAGGCTGGAAAGCTTGTAGTGCAGATACTAAATGTTTAAAAGTAGTCATGCAGGTATGAAAATGTTTTCCCATCAAACCTGTCAAATATTTTGTAGAATATCGTCGTATATCTGCAAATTGTGTTGACGCGTAGAACAACTTAACTAGATTCGATCATTGAACTGACATCTCTCAATGATTAACAGTTGATGCTGAACTAAAATAATGTCTGCTAAGCACGGATGGGGATATTATAAAGTTTGTATATCGTTTCAGCGATGTTATCTCACTTGATCTTAAAGGGGACTCGACACGACAACTTTGCAGGTCCGTTTATGATCGAGAGCTCATGCACGAGGGACCCGAATAGTTTCCTTTATGTACACCAGTCTCGGTCCCCTCGGGTAAAAGGGTCCTAGATTAGATTAAAGGGATCTATCTCCACAGAAAGCTCCGACCGCAGTCTTTGTTAGTTTCCCCCTAAGGGGTACAAGAGTCCGAACTAAAAAAGAAAGGTGTCAAACTCAGGAGAACCGCTGAGGAGGAAACGTGAAGGATTGATTGATTTGAGCCTCATTTCCACGCAACGTGCAGAAGAACGGAAAGGTTTCTTTCGAGCATATCCGGATAATTTAGTTTCAGTGTCCGAGATACAATATGCTGACAGATTGCTCCACGCGAGGTAGTAGTAGCAGTTTCTTCTGCTTTTCGCCAGATTACCACGTTGGGCAATTGAAGAGTGTCGAAGTAGGTGCAGCGTAGATTACGAGTAGGTTCAACGCAGATTCAGAGTAGGATCAACGATACCGAATAGGTAGTAGTAGATACAGAACAGGTTCAACGTAGATTCTGAGTACACTTAACGTACATTCTGAGTAGGTTTAACGTAGATAAATAGTAGGTTTAGCGTAGATTCCGAGTAGGTTTAACGTAGTAGGAGCAGTAGCCGCTTCCGCGCTCCACCGGAGCCCCAACGCGAAGTCGTCGCTCGTCACGCTGCAGGGCCCCTGCGGGCGTCTTACGATACAGATTATATAACTAATATAAAATAAAACACCATAAAAAGGACACAGATAAATAATAGAGCCCACGAAACAATGGATACTAAAATACTAAACTAAAGTGTTAATGATCTATAAAACGAATTATCATCCATCCACCCCAAAACTTTGTACGGAGTTACGATTCAGCTAAAGAATTTATTATTTGCTTCTATGTTCCACCGGAGTCCCAACGCGAAGTTAATGCAGACTCCCCCGTAGGGCGGTTCAGCTAAAAAAATATGTAGGTGCCTGTTACTAGGTAGCCCTTACACAGATTTTGGTATAAATGTTGAAGGGTAGCTGGAGATTTCCCTCGAGTGTGAGTGGCAGTGAGTGTGCTGATCAGATTTTTGTAGGGGGAGATTCTGCAAAAGGAGAGAAATGTGTTCTGGGTCATAACGGATTGGAAAATGTTTGCGACAAAGGTCGACAGGCTGTAGTATTGTAGGGTGTTTCATTTGAAGGCAGGGAGCGGAAATTGGTTTAGAGCGGTCCCGAGTTTTCATGTTTACACCAGAGCATGTGTCTGATCAAAGAGCGAAGAAAAAGCTTGGTTCAGAGCAAAAATGTCCCAGAAACAAGGTTGCGTTACGACTCCCTGGCTGTTCAACCTCTTCGTGGATGAACTGGTCAGGGAGGTTAATGCGAGTGTGTTCGGCTTAGGTTTTAAGTAGTTTGGATAAAATGAGCAGAGTTGGCAGTCAAGTCAGTTGCTGCTTGCGGATGATATAGAAGTGGTGGCAATTTCAGGAGAGATTTGTTTAGGCTAGTATCAGAGTTCGATAGAGGGCAGGATTAGTGTTAAAATGTAATGGGTTAACAGTAAAGTAATGTGATGTTCGAAGAATGACTTCGCGAGCAGAATCAGTGTCCGCCAAATGGGAAATTTTAGTTGGAAATTCAATGCTGTAAGTAGCTGGGCTCTCATGTTGGGAAGACTTGACTAGTAGAAATATGGACTGAAATCTTGCGTGAACGGTGTTAAGTGTTGGGTGCACCGAAGAATAAACGAGCTGTGGGACACCGGGTGTGGAAGCAAAGCGGGTCGCACGAATGTGTAGTTAACCCACCTGTGCTCCACGAGCTGATACGTGAGATGAAATGTTTGAGGGGCGTGGCCAGAAGGACGTCGATGGACAGGATCACTTATAACGTGGTTCGAATTAGAACGGATAGGGTGAGTTAATTGATGGAAAGAGTAAATTCACGTGTTATGAGGAGGTTCGGACACATGACTAGGATGGATGATGGGAGATATGTCAAAAAGTGATGAAAGCAGAGGAAATTGGGCACAGAGGAAGATCGAATATTGGATGGAAGGCGTGGAGCAAGTCTTTGGGAGAAGAGACATAAGTGTGGAGGTAGCGAGAGACTTGCAATGGATAGACGTAAGCGGAGATTGACTGTAGATAGATGATGCGCTGCCCTGATATGCTTCCTGTCTTGGAGTCTCGTTTAAAAACGGGATGGATGTGGGTGGGTTTTGATTTGAGCCTCATTTCTACCGGAGCCTCAACGTGAGTCATAATAGGCTCCTCCGTAGGGCGCGACCGTTGTTGATTCAGTTGAGTTCGCACGGCCTAGCGTGCGAAAATATTAGTCAGGTCAAGATGAAGTCACTACATATTTTAAATGTGGCATACTCGCGTACTAGCGCGCACGAAAGAGTAAAGAGTAGACGCGTATCTTCGTAAAATGTGTTATTTCAGTGCGTAATGGGGCGGAGAGACCACCTCACTTGCACAGATGTTTGGGGTTTAGACAGCTTTATATAGTCCGGTGTGTTTTCCGAAAGCGATAAGTCTTTTACGGTAGGTTGGGTCCGTGAGTAGGCTTTGTGGGTTGCACGGGGGATTTTGGAACGCTCGTCGGGCTGCCGCGAGTGCGTTGCAATCCATCAGTAAGTGTTTCACGCTGATAGTCACTTGGTGGTAACAGGGGCAAGGTGGCGCGTTTGAACCTATGTCGACATCCATCAGGTAGTTGTGAGTTATCCACGTGTGTCCCGTGCACAAGCGGTTGATGAACACTTGGTCTTTTGTGTTGGTGAACTTTGTTCCCCATTCTCCGACTGAGGGTTTGACTGAAAGCATTTTTTGTTCACTCTGTTGCCACATTTCATCCCATCGGGATGTTATATGAGAGTTGATGATAGGGAACCAGTCCCGGACATGTATTGCAAATAATTGTTCTTGGTGAGTAGATACCAGTTTAGCAAGCGAATCCGCAAGTTCGTTTCCTCTTCTTCCCTCGTGCCGGGGGATTCAGCAGAATTCCACTGCCTGACCCGTCTCGGTCATCACAAAGAGATCGTGCTGCATTTTACGTAGAACTGGATGTTCATAGTGCAGTGTTTTAAGCTGGGTGAGGACACTTAAGACTGTCTGAGAAGACGACGTATTTGGGGAAGCGATGTTTTTTTGCAATAGAGATGACTAGTTCGAGTGCATGAAGCTCCGCTGAGAACACGGACGCCTCTCGTGGGAGGGTGGCCGAGAATGGGATGTCCCCGCACACAGCGGCGGCTCCCACTCCGTCCGCGGTTTTGGAGCAGTCAGTGTTTATGTGGCGGTGCTCTAAATATTCCTCCACGAGTAGTCTTAGGAATTCCTGCCGGTACGCGTTGGTCGGAGTAGCTGCTTTAGGGTACATTTGCAGGTCTAGGTTGACCGGTGGTGGGCTGATCATCCATGTTGGTGTGTTAATTTGAAGTATTCGGAAGGAAATGAAGGCTTAATAGCTTTACGATTGATGTTTAGCGAGGTCAACAGGTTGTCCACACGTAGGGAAAACGGTGGGCATAGACTTTTTTAGCCGCAAAAAGGCGCTTATCGGATATGTTGGTGATGTGGCTGATTGCTGGGTTGTTGATTAGACTTCTAGTCTTAAAATAATATTGTAGAGTAAGTTTGTTTCGCCGGAGCGGAAGTGGAAGTACGTTAGCGAGCACGTTAAGGAATTCGATTGGGGTGGAGCGGAATGCGAGGGTTGAGATACGCAAAGCATTGTTTGCGATGGTCGAGAGTAGTTTTGGCTGCAAATCCGTAGACAACGGCTCCGTAGTCCATGCGCGATCGTATTATTGCTCTGAACAACGTCATTTCGGGGTACATGTCCGCACTGAACTTGTGAGATGTTACCGATTGGATAAGTCCTGTCGACCTTTTGCCGCGAGTCGCCAGGGCTGCTATGAGGGTTCGCCACGCGAGTTTAGGATCCCACATAAGACCCAGGAATTTGATAGTTTCTCCGTATGCTAAAGATGTGTTGTGCAGCGTTAGGGCTGGTTTCAGGTGTAAACTGGGCACAAGGGTGAAGTTCATGCTTCAAGTTTTAGAAGGCGAGAATCGGAATCCGTTTAGGGAAGCCCAGTTCCCGACCAGGCCCAGGCACTTCTGGAGTTCATGTTGAATTGTCATGAGGCTAGGGTGAACGTAGCTTATTTGTAGGTTGCCCACGTATAGGGATGAGAGCAGTCTTCCGTCTCGGGGAAGAATGTCGGCTAACTGATCGATTATGAGGATAAAAGAGTTACACTGAGGACGCTTCCCTGGGGACGCCCATTTCTTGCGGATATGACTGAGACCAAGTGTCGCAAACCTTGACCTTGAAGGCGCGATTTTGTAGAAATTGGTGGAGGTGAAAAGTGGTAGCCGACCTCTCAAACCTTTACGGTGAAGATCCTTCATGATCCCGTATTTCCACGTTGTGTCGTATGCTTTTTCAACGTCGAAAAATATGGAAACTATTTGTTCTCTTTGGACGAAGGCCTGTCTAATGTCTGATTCTAATCGTACGAGGTGGTCCGTTGTGGGGTGGCGCTTACGGCCACCGCACTGGATGTTGTTAAGGCCTGCATGCATTTAAAGGTAGTCGACTAGGCGTGAGTACCTTGAGTGTGGTCAATTCCATATTAAAGTTCATAGATGGAGAAAGGTTTGTTGTAGAATTCTTCATTTGCGGAAGTGAAGTGGATATGCTTATTGTCTCTAAGGATCTTTTCCCGTTGAAAAGAAGCCGTATAATTTGCTGATAGTGATATTTGGCTGAAAGTCTGAGCTAGTTTGTCCGCGATGTTCGCGTATGAAGAATAGACAGTGTCTCCGTCCGACAGTATGTGGATAGGTCGCTCGGGGCGACCTTGGATACGTCTGATTTTTCCCCACACTTTGGAAAGATTGATTGAGCGGAAGGCCCCGCACATCCTGTCACGCCGATCCTTTGCTTCCTGTACCTCCGGGCACTACCAAGGTTTTGGTATAAAGGTTGATGATAAATATTGGGGAACGCATGCGGTAGCTGCACTTCGCAATTTCTCGTATAGATGTACGATAAGGTCGCGCGCGATCTGAAATGTCTTTGGGAAGGCATTCCACATAGTCATATGCTACATGTGTCGAGTATTCCTCCCAGCTGGCTTTCCGGTAGTTGAATCGAAGTTCTTGTGCGTCAAGATTGTTTGGTCGGTTAGTAAAGAGCGATATGATCACTGGGTTGTGATCACTGTCATGTGCTGAAGGCAGTACTTCTCAAACGAGTTGGGGAGATAAAGCAGAGGAACAGATTGGTAAATCGATGGCGTTTTCACTTTCGAGGGTGATTTGTGTGGGTTGTCCGTCGTTAAGAAGGACCAGGTTGTGAGTGTCTATGGTGTTGGCCATTATCACGCCTCTAGGGTCTGTTCTCACGCATTCCCACACTTCGTGGTAGCTGTTGAAGTCTCCAAAGAGGAGTACGGTATGATGCAGTTGGTTGAGCAGATCGGTCATTAGTGCCTCCGTGAGGTTGTGGTTTCGTGACGAGTAGATAGATACCACTGTAATTGGTCATGAGATACATATCTTCACTGCGACAGCTTGGAGTTCTGTTCTCAGAGGGAGGAGATGATGAGGTATGCCTTGATGGATCATAAGTGCCACTCCGCCGTGTGCAGTCACATTATTATGACCTTAGCGACGGTGTATGACATTTTGAGAGACTGTGAAGGTGGCCGTGTCACGGAGTTTGATCTCCTGGAGGCCTACCACCGAAGATTTATGGGTGGAGATTAGCAATAATAATTCATCTTTCTTGCTTCTAGTCCCTGGCAATTCCACTGAAGTACTGTGTTGTTGTTCAGTTTGGATTTGTTTCACACCCAGATTTTGATGGTCTGGAGCGGTTGTGTGGTTTGTATGAACTTTCGTGTGGTGTTCTTGTCTATGAGGCGCAGGTGTTCTAGATCGAGAGCGTTCGCACGAGCGTCCGCTTTCAGTAGAACATGATCTAGAGTCACAGCGTTCTCGGCTGTGAGTGCTCTTGTAGGAGGAAGAGGATGAGGGAGTACGATCTTTGCGTTTGCTTCTTGAGCGAGCGCGTTTCTCTTCTATGGATTTTTTTTTAAACATTATGATGGGCCGAGTAGAAGTCGTTGGGATATTTGAGTCGAGTGCGATGATTGGAAGATCAATGGTTTGAGGCACCAGTTCTTCGTTGAAGATTTCCAACGCGTCCTCGCGCAGGTGATGGTCGTTCTCACTTGTGAGATGTTCTGGTGTTGGGCATGTTAGCCGAGGGTTGAATACCTCACTTTGGTTTTCGCTGGGTGCGGTTGCAGTTAAGACGGTCAGAAGTCGTTCAACGCTCTGATCGAGGCGAGCTGGGGTTTGTGGGGTTCTGCTTATCTTTCAGCTTCGTGGTGAGAGGGTGTCGCGTATCCCGCGGTCGTCGTCGGAAGAATCTTCGTCTCTTGACCTTTTGATTTTCGGGTTATTGGACCTCTCCTCGTAGTCGACCGAGGCAGCATCCATCGCAGTGCTCTCCTTGGCACTGGTGGATTCATTGCTCGGGGCGCCCGCCTCGATTACGAGGGCGGTCGCTAGGCTGGTTGTGGTATTTTTAGTTCTGGAGAGGGGTGTTGTGGTCATGGTAATAGTTTGTGTTAACTTTACGCGATTATTGTCTGATGGGGTAGACTTATTTGTGGATTTAACTGCTTTGGCGTAATTTAAATTACAGCAAATTGAGTTTTAGTCGTAAAAAATTTGGATGGCTTGTTTTCGTGTGACTCCCCGGTCAATTTGTATGATTGTCATGGGTTTTTGGTCTATCTGCTTTGGGCAGTCTCGGTCGCCTGCCTCATGGATTTTTTTTATTTGATTTGATCCTCATTTCCACCAGAGCCTCAACGCGAGTCATAATAGGCTCCCCCGTAGGGCTCGACGATCATTGATTAAAGCAG
>SDVV010010628.1:0-15352 GCA_016164225.1 Gammarus roeselii
CGAGTGAAGTGTTCGTGGTGATGAGCCACACGAGTGAAGTGTTCGTGGTGATGAGCCACGCGAGTGAAGTGTTCGTGGTGATGAGCCACGCGAGTGAAGTGTTCGTGGTGATGAGCCATACGAGTGAAGTGTTCGTGGTGATGAGCCACACGAGTGAAGTGTTCGTGGTGATGAGCCACGCGAGTGAAGTGTTCGTGGTGATGAGCCACTCGAGTGAAGTGTTCGTGGTGATGAGCCACTCGAGTGAAGTGTTCGTGGTGATGAGCCATGCTAGGAATGTGTTCATGGTGATGAGCCCTGCGAGTGAAGTGTTCGTGATGATGAGCCATGCTAGGAATGTGCTCGTGGTGATGAGCCATGCGAGTGATGTCCCGCGGTGATGAGACGTGTAAGTGAACTGTTTGTGGTGATGAGCCGTCAGCGTGGGGCGTCCGTGGTAGTGAGCCGTGCGAGGGAAGTGTTCGTGGTGATGAGCCACGCGAGTGAAGTGTTCGTTGTGATGAACCACGCGAGTGAAGTATTCGTGGTTATGAGCCATGCCATGCGAGTGAAGTGTTCGTGGTGATGAGCCATGCTAGGAATGTGTTCGTGGTGATGAGCCCAGCGAGTGAAGTGCTCGTGGTGATGAGCCCTGCGAGTGAAGTGTTCGTGGTGATGAGCCATGCTAGGAATGTGCTCGTGGTGATGAGCCATACGAGTGATGTCCCGCGGTGCTGAGACGTGTAAGTGAACTGTTTGTGGTGATGAGCCGTCAGCGTGGGGCGTCCGTGGTAGTGAGCCGTGCGAGGGAAGTGTTCGTGCTGATGAGCCATTCAAGTGAAGCCCAGATGTGATGAGCCATGCCACTGAGGTCGAACGGCATTGTACAGCCAACAGCGCCCATATTCCCGACAGTCCACTTTCCTGTTTTCCAATCGAACTTGGATTCATCGAGCCTACCATTATATGGTCTAAATCACTAAAGTATAACAGCAGTTGCGTGTGGAAAGACACCTAGTTGGCTCCAACGGTTGTCAGTCGATGGCACTGCATGCATAGTGCCTGGTCTACCCTTCGAGACTTGAGCTTCCTTCAAATGCATGATTCAAAGGAGGGTCGCATCTCGGCCAATCGTATAACTGATGTAGATGAATCAAATGCTAATTTTCCCTATACTGCAGGCGTGTCATTGAGAATTCTGAACCATCGTTTGACAGTAACTGTTGCAGATGAAACTGTAAAGGAATGGTCTGCTTTCTACCCGTCCATGACGGTGACAGATGGATGCTCTCAAGCACTGCGCCATCGGCCGCCATCTTGATGGCTGTGAGTTGGTCTCGTAGATTTTGTTTTTTGAGAGCCCTGTTTTGGGTTACAAAAGACAGATTGGTTATTTTTGTTTCGCCATATCATATCAAAAAAGAGTCTATTACCTCTATGTTCGTTAACCCTCGCCTACGTCGTCTCCAATATAAATATACTCGTTGTCTAGCCTCCTTAATGAAGGGGAAAACGGGCGGCGCGTGCACTGAAATATAGCGCCGCTTAATGGTCCAATTACGGTGAAGAAGGGACCATCACCGACGCGATGGGCCAATTTTTCTTTATCGATGTAATTGAGTTGTTGTCGTGCAGGTCGTGCGCCTTCCCACCTGAACTTCAATCAAAATGTTAACGGTACACTCTGAAAAAAAGTTAACTGAGAGTCATGGCAGCTCACGTGCATTTTTTGCTTGTTTGTATCAATAATTGTCTATGGGAGTTGAAACGAAAGTAATGCTAACATTGCTAGGCCAATAATGTGACGTCGGACAGGAAAAAGTTGAGTCATACATGAGGAGGAAAATAAAATATAGTTTACGCATTAATGTTCATCCGGAGTCATTTATTCAGGTATTCATCCGGAGTCATTTATTCAGGTATTCATGAAATGTTTGGGGTACTTAGTTTGTTTTAACACTGAACTCACCAAGACTATTTTGTTTATTGCAATTCCGTCTATGACATCTTCCTGATTTTGAAAAAGAATTTTTTCTCATGAAATTTTTTTCGCTGAATTTTAGATTTATTCTGCGGTTCAGTCCGTGTTGGGGAATGGAGAAATCAATTCGTTATATTTCATTCTCCACAAGTCTTACTTCACGCAAGTTACTGCACGAGAGCGAGAATTACTTGTGAATTACAAAAAAAATACCCCACGATTTTCTTCAATTGACAAAAATTGGTATTCTATTCTGAATACAGCATTAACATTTACCATCCCCTAGTAACCTAGACTATCTCCATCTGCAAAGATCACCGACACTAAAAGCCTTTCGGAACTAATCAGTGAAATAACTTCTAGCGTTCACGTGGCTGTAAGCACGGTATAAACAGTCTTAAATCGTACTAGCGGGCAGCCATGTCTGAGGGCATACCCGAAACGAGACACTGATAGGACATTTGCATCAGTGTCGAGTACCTAGCGCACTGCATCAAAAGCCCCATGTAAAAATCTGTGTCCAAGACTCCTGAGGTACTCCGGGCTGCGTTATGGGCAGAAAATAGTTCCTTCACCGATGTCCGGCGACAATGATATGGATGAGAGGGACGAACATGTAGAACTATATTTTCTGGACGGTGTCGTGATCCTGGCATGGTGCTGGTTGTCTTCCTCACGATTGTTTCAGTTGACCGTCAAAACAAGTCCTATTGAATACATAACTAATTGACTTTCTGAATAGATAACTAAATGATCTTTCTGTTGATTCGTTTAGGACGTTCTACTCAAAAGCGGATTTAATTCCATTAAAGACCATTGGCTAGAGTATTAGCAGCACATTGCACCGCCGGATAGCAAGTAAAGACGTGTAATACAAAAATGTACCAGAAGAGCCGCGGTTCGGATACATCGGTTTTTCATTAAATAATCAAGCACAACGCTGCACTTTGGTTCTGGGAATACGGTCTGTGATTTTGTTAATGTACTGGTGAGAAAGCGCAAGAGAACGAGGTTTATTGCTTCTCGGACACAGTGCGACTCGAAACGACGGGAGGCTCGTGAGGGCTTTGGGGCCATCTCACGACAACTGTAACTCAACACCCCAGAAACACTCCTCCAGAGAAAAAGACGAAACTAGAAAACTGCTGCTAAGTAATGCGCGCGCGAGCTCAGGTCGAAAATTGCCTAAGCGACTGTTAGTGTCACCTCGTGTTTCCAAAGTTCTGTATTAAAAGTGGTGACGCAAGACAGGCGAGGCTAACGAACAAGGATATTGTCCAGCCGACCATTTATATTTATTATTCCCAATAGTCTGTGTTAACGTGACCGTCGATATAAACGTGCACCTAAACATAAAAAGGAATAATTTACAACTCGAATCAAAGATGAATAATGATCGACGAAATTAATTTTACTTCAGGCAGATAATTTTGCCGGCCTACCTGCTGATTCCAAGTGCTTCAAACACGTTCTGCCTGTTCAATTTCTATTAATTTCGCGGTTCGTTGTATTTCATTACATCGTGTTATAGCAATAGAACGTCACGTATGGTGGAGGTCGCTGTAGGAGCACGCGGCAAGAAAGAGACAAACAATGATCAGCTGTCACAGAGTGTCAACAGATATTCTTGATTTTCAGTCCGTCTGAAGGAAATCTCTACTCACATACAGGGAACGTGACTCATCAATCTAGACCTCTTTGACAGTATCACAAAAGAGTAATAAATTAATGGATACTGTTTTGTGTTGTAGAGTCCAAGTATCTAAAGACTGAATATGTTGCGTCTCATGTCTTCTGTGTGTTAATATCCTCATGTTGTTGATTAACACAACAATATTTTTAACACATAAAATATGAGTAGTTCAAACTAATACATGTATTGAAATACCTGAATGACGAGCATTCTGACCTGCACGAGTTATTAAATTCAATCATAATGCCGAATTTCTCCACGCTGTTGCATGCGTAAGTCGTCCCTACGACGTCCGTGCGTAATTCATTCAGTTCCTCATGACGTCCACGAATCCCACGAGTCACTTTTGTTGCAGATTGTTTCGTCGCGTCCCATCCTTATGCCTAAGTTAAGACCACTTGCACAGCTCCGAACCGTTTATTCGTTTTGTTGATTGGTATACTCGTTTTGAGCTCGGTATATCAATTGTCGCACATCAAACACCTGTATGTGTCAAATCCAGGCAAGTAGGATTTAATATCCATCGTACAGTATCCGTGCACATGTCTCGGCAGGATGTCCTTGTAAATGGTATGTAAGGTCGGTAGCTAACCAGACTATGTCATATACCATCCATCAAAGCTGTTCGCTGAAAAATCCACCAGCAAATAGTCATGCGATAAGCAAGAAGGGTTCCTTTGCTCTGGTAGGATGTCATGGCAATGTAATTAGTAAGGAGAGGACCCAAGCCAGTTACCTAACTGCGATATAAAATCCGGGCAATTAGGATAATGGTGTTCACAACTAGCCTGATACTACCAGAGCAAAGGGACTTTTCTTGTTTATTGCCTGCCTAATTCTTGGTGGATTTATCAACGCACAGCTTTGATGGACGGTATAAGACGTTGAATAATTAGCAGCCTACCTTACATACTATACAGAATGGCATCTTACCGAGTCATGTGCAGGGAAACTGTACAACGGATATTCTATCCTGTTGGCTGGAGACCGCATTTTGATACTATTTGACTGGTCTTTTTAAGTCCCTCCATCCTTCCCACAGCCTGATGGCACTGTTTTGCAAGGTATCGTTCTTATGAATCAACGTTTCAGTATCGGTTTTACTTGACGTCAGTTTGAATCTCCTTTCACTGTGGTTGACTCTCCGGAAATCGTCAAACTCTGTCACCTAACCTCTTTGGGTTCTCGTGTCTACTGTCGAGATTGTATTTGACGTCTTTCCAGCGTTTACTGTCCCGTTGCCATCACTCCCGTCGCCGTGCCTGTCTCTTTCAATTTCTCACATTATGTGTCACGGATTCTCTCTCTGACGTCCCTCCTGCCGCCTAGCCTCTCTGTCACATTATAAGTCAAATATTCTTTATTTGACCCTCCGCCTGTCGCCTAGCTTGTCTTTAAGATTATGGGTCACATATTCTCTCATTGACGTCCCTAATTTCGTCATCATCTTTTTGGCTTTCGTTCCGTCGCCTATTTTCTCATTATTGTCCCCTCTGTCTGCTAGCCTGTATGTGATGAAATTCCGAAACACGTAGTTCTCTCTTTGACGTCCCTTCTTAACGTCTTGTCTCTTTCGACGTCTCTTCACAACGTCTTGCCTCTTTTTGTCTTCCCATCATAACGTCATGCCTCTTTTTGATGTCTCTTCAAAACGTCTTGCCTCTTATTGACTGTCCGTCATGACGACTTGTATTTTTTGACGTCTTTCATAACGTCTTGCCTCTTTTTGACTTAATTTTTGTACCCTTTCATCTTCATGACATCTCTTTTGGCGTCCAGTTTATCTTTGACCACCCTTTAGTCGCCTATTCTTCCATTTTCCGTTACACCTGTTGTTCAAGCTCATTTTTTCACCTGCTCGCTCAAATACGTTGTGAGACCCTGTCGTCCCATTATTCTCGATCTGACGTCACTGCTTTTGTCACATGACGCCTCTATTTGGCGTCCCTCCAAACGGCTGGGGACCCTTTGGCGTCAGCTTGTGTGAGAGGTGAGGGAGGTGGCAGTAACTGTGACCAGGACACTCTCTTCTTCTTGGGCGGACTCACGATCTGCTGGTATCAATCACATGCTAGAATGCTGAGGCGCAGCACAAACACCCAACAAATCCCGTCTGTGTAGTTGCACAACTCTGGCGCTAAATCACAGAGAAGCATCCTCGTCGGGTTGGGCCCAACTTGATAAGAGTGCTGGCAGGAATGGGGCGGGACAGCAGTCGGAAGATCACGCCGAAATTATACATGTCCTGTCAAACAACAGCAAGTAAAATGTAAAAAGAAAGCATGGGACGGAGGAAGGCTCAGTCGTTTCTCATTGCATTGATTTTAATAACTCAGTTGCAGCCTTCGGTTTTGAATTATTGAGTGTATTTTTGCGAATTATGAATATGCTTTACATGGCATTTATATATAATTCAGTTTCAGCTAATAGATTTTACCGTAGCTGGTGTTCAGAAGTAATATTATTACTGTAAGAATACTAATTCATCTGTTCTGTTCCCTATTCTGTTCCCTATTAATATTTCTTCAAAGCGTTTCATTTTAGTCACAATACAAATTTTTCCTTCGTTGCTGGTCTAATTAAATATTGGATAAAATTCCCTATTTAAGCAGTTCGGCCACTAATTCTTTCTATACATGGATTGTTACTATTTTTCGTCTTGAATTTATTGTAAGGCATTTTGGCTCCTGCATCTCCAAACCCTGTTGTTAGGGTCGCTGAATGTGCGAGGTTGCAGTACGGATGAAGTAAAGAGTAGAGAGATTGGTGAGATTTTTGTTAGGAAGAAGTTTGATGTGTTGGCGCTGTGAGACGAAGTTGAAAGGTATGAGCGAATGTGAGTGGAAGTAAGTCGGGCGTATAGGTAGGTTTATCGTTACAAAGTGCAAAGAGGTGTCCTCAAAATCGATATGGGTGAAAGTCAAGTTAAGAATAGAAAGATGTTTGATTGGGTGTAATCACGAACCTGGTACCGAGAAGAGTGATGAGGAGAGGGAGCAATTCTGGACTGACCTGAGTGAGTCAGTTTATTCAATATAGATGTTCAATATAGATGTACTGAGCGACCGTAACGCGAGAGTTGGAGATGTAGTGGTGGAGAATGTGGTTGGAAGGTACAGCTTCCCTGGTAGAATGGACAATGGTGAGAACCTGATAGATTTGAGCATAGAGTAGGAGCTGTTGGTCGGAAACAACGTGTTCAAGAAGCGAGATATCCACAAGTATACAAGGGTAAGGATGGCCCGTGGTGCATTGATGGAAAGAGAGCTGATGGATTTTGTGTTGATTTCGATGAGAGTGGTTGGGAGGCTTTCGAATATGCGGGTGTTGAGCGGGAAGGGTGGGGGAAAGTCTGATCATCTGCTTGTGGACAGAAAATTATGACTGAAGCAGAGATGGAATGGGAACTAAAGAGTGCGATGGAGGAAGAGAGGTGGTGTAGGTAAGTTAATGAATGTAAAAATCAGAGCTAAGGACTTCAAGCAGGCGTTGAGGGAGGAATAATAACAGCGTGGGAGGATGGAGTGGTACCTGAGATGTAGTACTACCTGATAAATATCGAGGAAGAATGATAAACGTTCAGAGATACGTTGATGAGATTGGCAAGCAATGTGTCTGGTGAGCGCCGTGTGGGCGGGTGAAGAAGGAAGGGCATCGAGTGTTAGAATGAAAAGGTCAAACTGCGGAGGTGCTGAACAGAAGAGCCCTTGAAGGGTGGTTGCAATCAAGGTCGGAGGTGGCCCGTGACAAATATAAAGAGGAGAGAAAATAGGTGAAGTGGGTGGTGAGATGAACTTAGAGGGACGCTGATGTCAGGTAGGGCACGGCTGTGTCAGAATTTGGAGGACAACAAAAAGTTTCCTGTAAAAAGATGAAAAGGGTGGGAAAGGGGAGGCCGGGAAAGAGATGATGGTGAACGATGAGAATGGCCGGTTGCTGCTGGGAAGTGGTGATGTACGGAAGAGGTGGGCCGAGTATACTGATGAGTTGTTGAATGTTGAGAATATCAGAATGGCTGACATTGTTGTTGTAGTTGGTGGTACACGGGTTCGGGCTTTGGGAGAGGATTTCTGCGGACATTACCAATAAAGAGGTGTAGGACCTGGTATGGGTGATAAAATCAGGCCAAGCCCCTGTTTTGGACGTCGTTACGACAAAGTGCCTGGAGAAAGGTGGTGAAATCTCGTTTGGTGTCGGGCGTGGTGCCGATTGAGTGACGCCGGGCTTGCGTTGTTCTTCTGTATAAGACTGAAGAGATACAAATGAATGCTGCAACTCGAGAGGTATCAGTTTTATATGTACTGTCGGTAATTTGTACAGGAGACTGCTAATCAAGAGGTTAAGAGACAATTTGGATGGTGCAATTGACAAAGAACGGTGTGAATTCACACGTGATAGAGGGTGTGCCGATCAGATTTTTGCAGTAAGACAAGTCTATGAACAGTACCTTGCAAATGGAAAGGATGTGTTCTGGACTATCAAAAATCAGGAAAAGGTCTACGACAGCATCGACAGGGAAGCGCTGTGGTGGGTGTTGCGCTTGTATGGTCTGGACGAAAATCTGTTGAAAGTTGTTCAGAGTTTCTTTGTTGGCAACAAGGCATATGTCAGAGTGGGAAGTGAGGCGAGAGCTTGGTTCGCAGTGAAAATGAGACTGAGACAAGCTGCGTTATGTTTCCCTGTCTATTTAATTTCTCCATGGACGGAGTGTTCAGAAGATGAAAGTGGAGTATTGTATCGTGGCTTGGAACTGTTGGTAGCAAATGAGCTGAGTTGGCAGTTGTGTTAGTTACTGTTTGTGGATGATACGGCACTGTTGGTTTATTAGGAGAAGGAGTTGCGTAGGCCAGCGTCGGAGTTTGGTAGAATGTGTGAAAGCAGGAAGGTGCAAACTAACGTGGATATAAGTAAAGTAAAGAGATGTTTAAGGAATTTCGATGCAAGCAGATTTAGCGTCCTCCTATACGGAGAGTTATTATAGGTATGTCAGGATTTCATTTACCTTTGCTCTTATGTGAAGAAGACTAAACAGGTGGAGACTGAGGTGAAGGAAAGGTGTAGAACGTTGGGTGCTTTGAAGAGTGTAATAAGCTGTTGGACGATGGGGATGGAAGACGGTGGATGAGGGGACAGTTTTTTTAGCTGTGCTCTACGGAGCTGAGGCAAGGGAAGCGAGAACAGAAGAGAGGCAAAGATTGAATGTTTTTGAGAGGACGTGTTTGAGTAGCATGGCTGGAGTGACCCTGAGAGACAGGATCAATAACGACGTGGTTCGAATTAGAACGGAAACGGTGAGGGGATTCACGCGTTCTGAGATGGTTCGGGCACACGGTGAGGATAAATGATGGGAGATTGGTGAAAAGAGTGATGGAGGCGGAGGTGAATGCACGTATCCCTTGACGTAGACCGAGGTTTGGCTGGATGGATAGTGTGAATCAGGCTATAGGAAGGAGGGATATCGCTTTGAAGGTTGCGAGAGAGCGTGCGATGGATTGGCGTGAGTGGGGAATGGATTGTGAATGGATGAGTTTTTGACGCTACCCTGATGAGCTTTCCCGCCCTTAGCGTCTAACTGAAAAGCGAGATGGTCGTGAGGGGGGTGGGGGGAAAAACATGCCACCGCAGGGGTAAACCAGTTACTTATGTCGGGCCTTGTTGCTGACACTGACCTCTGACCGCACTTCTGACCCAGAATGTGTGATGCGGGGTATCCCAGGAAGACCCTTCCGCTCAAAAGGGCTATGTTTGGTTGAGTGTGAGTGTATAGAAGGAGTGTGAGGTACGTCTCGCCGTCAGACACCCCCCCCCTCCTTATCCTGATAAATTCGTCCTAGTGTCTGTATCTGAACATATGTACGTCTGCATTTTATAAATTATTGTGTGCAACTATTTCAATAGCTATAGTACAGCTACAGTGACTAGTCTAAATTTTGACTTCGTTTGAAGCCATAGGCGACTGTCTAACTGGCAGGACATTGGAGCGTGAAAGGTGACCTAATCTCTTGGGAATCATTGAACAACACAAAGAGTGTAGGGATGAGAAGCGACCATCGAGGGGACCTAATTTCTTTAGTGCTGCTGTGAGGCGGGTGATTTAAAGCATGTCATCCATTGTGGTGTTGTTCCGTGGTGCACTACATCACTGAATCTTCTGTGCAATTTTGAATCAGGTGTTTAATGGTGAGTTGAACTGCCGTCAATTGCAATGCTGGCACTTCAGCCCCACACAACCGCACTTGGATGAATGAATGCCAGCTGTAAAGCAGATGTCGTCCTCGTACATCGCCGTCTTTTGATGCAACTCCAAAGGAGGTGATTTACTGCTAATCTCCTCGTGGCTTTAAAATGATTTGCATAAAAAAATAATACTTTCTGGATTTAAAATTATTGATGGTCCTCTTGAACTTAAATTGTGTTGAATTGCAATTTTCATTTCAATTATTTGTATTTTAATTCTTTGACCCCCAAAGTCGCATGCAAATACAGAACATTTTGCGTGTGATGGAACATGTTCATTTGGTCAAGTAAATGCGGTTTTATTCTGAGATTGCCTAAAAATTAAAAGAGTATCTCAATAAAATACTTCAATGATACATATTTACGTCTCATCCACTTTTCCCAGAACTCCCCTCAACAGAGTAAGGAAGGGACGTGGGTAAAGGCATTGTATTTTACCGGAGTCCCATCTAGAGGCAGTCCTCTCAACCTTCGACCTAGAAACCTTTAGCTGGGCACGTTATCACCTGTTTCATTTAACTCAGCGTGACGTAAGGGTGGACGAATGTCTAGAGCCTGACGGTCGCTCAGGTGAACTCTATTCACCTCATATGTTATTACCTGATTTAGTGCTCGCTTCCCGCCAGTACAAAACACTTCTTTCTATTGTGCGTAGTTTAAGATGTGTAACTCGATCATTACCAATTCCTGGGTCCATGGCATGCAAGAGCAAACAAGATTGATCTCTCAGCTCTTATAACGGTCGGACCACGAGCTCACACAATACTCGATGAAGATCTTTACGTTACGAAAAAAGTGAGTGTGGGTAATTTTTAAGTATACCTTGGGTGGGTATCCATAGCAGGGCAGACACTGGGAAGTTACAAGGGGCAGAACGGGCGTGTTTGGGGCAACAGGGGGGTGGAGAGGGGCCTGAAGCTTGGTGACCTTAGAGAGAAGGTGACTTCCAGTACACGCTATCAGCTTATATGGCGCTACAAAAGGTGTATAACTCAGCAAGCGTTCATCATAATAGGAGTCCACTGCACTGCATACAAATGCAGTAATTTGGGTACATTTTACTGTTGCTCTGTTTGACCTTTACCATTCACATAACGGGAGGTGATGGACTCGTAGATGTATAGTGAACATTTTTGACAATAATAATAATAACAATAATAAATAATAGTACTTGTATAAAACGTGTGAATAAGTTTGCCATACGCGGGACGAAAACTAGCCCGGATTGAGAGACAAATACGATTCAGAGATATTCATGTTAACGCTTTCACGGAATTTCATACATATTGACTTATTGTGATTCCGAACTAAAAAAACACATGAAAATTTTGAAAATAATTAAATATATGATACATGTTTTTTTGTTTTGCAAGTTGTGATCTGTATAATGGGTCGTGATGGAAGAACAATAAATCACAATTGTGGATGTTTTTTGTTGAGGATGTGTTACGACCATATTATCATTGATTTTGCATCATATGGAAGAACCTCTTACAGATGTCCTGCTAAGAGGTATAGTGTTCTCATCCTTGCGATGTCACTTTCATGTTCAGCACGAATACGATCAGATTTCTCGGTTTAAGTCAACCGAAGAAATCGACCCTATCCAATATTTCCATTTCTCTCCGCACAAAACGCAAAACCATCTGCATTGAACGTAACAGCAATTTCAAGCAAGGATTTTCTCACCTTATCTAAGGGTATACCAATGTTTTTCCTAGCACTATCTGCGGTGGGGTTCAAAAAGCCACGAGAGTTGCGACCTTAAAGGTTCTCCCTCTCTTATTATTACACTATTTTTGGTGTCGATAAGCACCTCATTCCTATAAATCTTGGGCTGCTGCAAACGTGGGCCTTCGATCGTCTGCGAGGTGCGAGAGCACCATCCCAACGGGTGAAGGAGGGCGACCCAACCGCGGGGGGTGGTCACGAACCCGCAGAATCTACGACTATCGTGCATAATATCCGACATCGAAACATTTTCTTGACCTTCCATTTACGTCCCCGAAATAGATGAACACTAACATTTGTATATCTTTATAGTAATTGAGTGGTATCATTCCGTGGCGGCTGTGACTCCATAAACTTTCCGCTTGAAGACACGGCGTGGTAACCCTTCATAGCCTAAGCTATGATTATTAACTTAGTATCAGCTCTCAAGTTGCATGTTTCAAGGCCGAAATTTTAATAGCAGTCTCTGCAAATACGTGAACCCGCAAGCTTGTCGAGAGGTCGCCAACGGAGGCCGAGTCATGCAACCTCGCCAGCTGATTTGGAGCTTCGACTAAAGCTATGAGACCATGAGCACTTGCTTCACAACGCATTAGCCACACGTAACTAGTCGTATTACACGAAATGTGTAATAATCATCAATATGTCTTTTTCTAATAATTATGTTAAATGTAGCGCTCTAATATTCACGTTATAAGTCATGTGGTAATTGTCATATTATATATCATATTATTATAGTCCTGCTTTAAAACATGTTCCACGACATGTTACATGTGATCTAGACAAGACGATTCTGTGACAGATAACATGTATAGGAGGCTACGGCTGAGATGACGAGCAACATCAGCAGTTCCCATGGCGCGAGATCATTTCTCAGAGGGTGTCGCAATGACAGCAGATGCATCACTTGGCCAAGTGTCTCGGCACCAGCAGCTGTATTGTGGCTAGAGGACATCTGTCGTGTCACCTTGACAGCAACACGGACCCCTGTCAGAAAGCGTGGCAATGGATGGTACCAGGCTTTATGGATGATGTACCACGCTTTTAAGAAGGGGCTCTGCTCCTTGGATGATACCAAACTGTACGGATGGTGTGCCAAGCTCTGTGGATGGTAGCATGCTTTTTGAATGGTATCAGGCTGTATGGATGTTACCAGGTTTAATATATTGTGATACGCTTTACTGAAGATGTACCAAGCTCCAAGGATTATATTCCATGCATTACGTATTGTAGTAGGCTATTTGGATGATACCAGACTCTGTGATGGTACCCTGCATTTTACCCAGTGAGCACGGTATACCTATTCAAAGAGCGTGATGTACCATCCGTAGTGCACAGTGGATACCATGCTCTATGGATGGTATACCGAACCAGATGGAACTCAAAATTTTTGGATGGTGCAGGCGTAATTGATGACGCCAAACTCTACGGATGGTATATCACGCTCTTTGAATAGGTATACCGTGCTCTATGGATATATCACGAACTATGAATATGTATACCGTGCCCTATGGATATAGTGCACGGCTCTATGGACAGTATATCACGCTCTTTGAATAGGGATATCATGCTCTATGGATATAGTGCAAAACACTATGGATGGTATATCACGCTCTTTGAATGTGTATACCGTGCCCTATGGATATAGTGCACGGCTCTATGGACGGTATATCATGCTCTTTGAATAGGTATACCGTGCTCATTGGATATAGTGCACGGCTCTATGGATGGTATATCACGCTCTTTGAATAGGTATACCGTGCTCTATGGATATAGTGCAAAACCCTATGGATGGTATATCACGATCTTTGAATATGTATACCGTGCCCTATGGATATAGTGCACGGCTCTATCAATGGTATATCACGCTCTTTGAATAGGTATACCGTGCTCATTGGATACAGTGCACGGCTCTATGGATGGTATATCACACTCTTTGAATAGGTATACCGTGCTCTATGGATATAGTGCAAAACACTATGGATGGTATATAACGATCTATGAATATGTATACCGTGCCCTATGGATATAGTGCACGGCTCTATGAACGGTATATCACGCTCTTTGAACGGAGCTAGGCTCCATGAATAGGTGTAAAGGGACGTGATGGCGTGTAGCCTTGGACTCTCATCTCTGTTCATCCCCTCATTTCACTCGACAGACCTGGACGAGGATCGAATCGTTGCAATGGCATGCTGAAGGTGCGGTTGACAATATACAGGCTGGATTAGAGGTGGTTGAAGTCACTTTATTTGGTGAGTGTCATGTTCGGACATGCAAGGGGCGGGAGTGTGTTGGAGTGGCTGCAAAATGCTTCGTGACGTGGTCTGCATTGGTACCCCTTGGTCGCAGTTAAATACCAGCGGATGCGTGTTAACAACTTTGACTAGGTAGGTCTCCATTCCAATACAACGTGCAGTACATCAGCTGCGAAGAGGCCTGCAGGTATTCCCATTTACAGTATGCAGTGTATCAAGAAAGATTACAAGAGACAATTTTCCTGTACATTTTGTAATGAATTATATTGTTTGTCTACTATTACTGTTTATAGGCAGGTTTTACACTATATTCTCTATTGAATACCGCAAGAAAAGTGCAAAACAATACTGTTGCGTCTGATCAATTTGCGATATCTCATTCATCTTAAGATGGTGTAGTGGGATCTCGGATTTGGATCACTCGAAACGAAAAAAGTGGGCTCCTCGACATGGGAATACTTTCACTATTTCCTACAGTGATCCTCTCAGTGCCATTCCTTAAAAAGTCATTGCACTCTAGATCTCGCCTCTCATGTAAAGCGAGGGTGATTATTTTCTTCATCTAACAAGCGATTTCTTTTTTAGCCAGCAGAGACATACTCTCAACGTATTTGAACACCCCTCATTTTGGAGTGCTGCCGTGATGAACATGATTAATAATATCCCCGGCAGACGTCTGTTTTATTGACTGATTATCCTCGAGCTTTTTAGAACCTTTCATTTGTTTAATAAATCTCACCGCCAGAGACTATTCACGGATACAGTTGCAGGCCGTGTTTATACACAGATAAAGTTGCAGGCGGTGTGTATTGACGGGCACAGTTGCAGGTTACGTATATACAGGGATGCAGATGCAGGCGGTGTTCATTGACGGATACGGTTGCAGGATGTGTGTACACACGGATACAGTTGCAGGCGGTGTGTATTGACATATACAGTTGCAGGCCGTGTGTATTTACAGATACAGTTTGAGGCGGTGTGTATTGACGGATGGAGTTCAATGCCATGTGTATTCACGGATTCAGTTGATTGCGGAGTGATGTCAAATCATGAAGTTTTTGTCGAAATGTAACCGTTTATTGGTGTTTGGAATGACTTTATCAGGTTTGACAGTCGGAATTCACACTACCTTTGATAGATTAGTTAAAGAACATGGATAAAAATTGGTAGCGGATCATGTAATGAACTTTATCGTTACTCCTTCGTTCGCCCTCGTTCCTTCGCTCGTTCTCAACCCCTTGCCCCACTCAAGGTTGACGTAGAAGTGTTTCAAGAGGCCTTGAGTAAGTCAATACAAATATTCGACATGCTTCCCTGGAGAGACGGGCAGAATTGGCAACTTGTTCTGATGGAAGACCGTTCCATTGCATCTTGAGTGATGGAGACTTCAAACCAGAGTTGTTTGCTGTGGCTGGGGTTACATACTCGCTCCAGTGATCCCGAGTACGTGCGGGATAAGAACAATAGTACATC
>SDVV010010629.1:0-16176 GCA_016164225.1 Gammarus roeselii
TATACCTATACACACACGTTACATAGCTGAGCAATATGGCACTGATTTTATACGGTCATTGCCAACTTCCTCGAAAGTGCCATTATTTGTCTTCTTTTGCCTCCCAGCGGCCTGCAGAGTGAGCTCTGCAACATCGAAAACTCTTCACAATGCACAGACAATGTCACGCAGAAAAATATAATTGAAAATAGCTAATTTTGTTCATGTTCATGGATACATTGAATGGGTTGTCAATAAGGAAGCAGTAGAGATGTATTATAGAAAGGTTTACGGCGCCCGTCACTCATGCTCAACAGCTGAGGCCTTGGCTTCATGAATACGTCATCAAGCTGAACGTCTCGTCACCAGAACGCGCTATAATGTTGCGACACCCTCGGGGTCATGCACCTTTATGGTCCCTGATGACACCTTTCTCAAATAGGAACGTATTTGTTGCGCTGGCGATCTATAAGTAGATAACTTAGAACATATTTTTTCGTTGACCTCGCATAACATCGGCTGTCAAAGTCGATTACTTGTTTGTTCAGATGAGTACGTTTAAAATGAGTTTGATGCGTTTTATTGTAGAATTGGATAAAACCCACTATTAACTTTCTTACGATATTTTTTTGAAGTATTAAATTTTTGACTTCGAGAAACGGAGCTCAAATCCCATGTGCTTCATTTACCCTACCCATCCTGACTTCTTCACCAAACCTCCCTTCATCTGATCACCTCCCTCTGTTCTTCTAAAGATTGCCCTCTCCTGCTCCTCCCTCTCACTTTACTTGAGCACCTCCACCTCCCTTCACCTGCCCACCTCCCCGTCCAGGCGAGTCGACTCCCAGAGGAGGCAGCCCGTTCCCCGGAGGCCGGCGGCACAACCTGTACTCCCCATCGCGTGCCCAGACCTCTTACCTCATCCGCTCCGTGTCTCGAGAGGAGGATTGCCTGCCACTCGAGGAGGCTGAAGAGGAGAGGATCCACCCCGCCTACAGGAGCGATAGGCAACCAGGGGCGAGGACTCGCACCACAGCCTCTGCTATACCCGTGCCCATGGCGGCGACCTCCTTCATGCCCTGCAGTAAGGAAGGGACAAGGGATAGACAGGTTCCGAAGTAGGCGAAATATTCGTCATGACTGACGGTGGCTGTGCATGAATACTTTTCCTATGTGATATATTTACTGAAAATACTTATGCTCACCATTTGAGGCTACATGTGTTCTCCCTTCACCTGTTGTTTGGAGGGTTATAATTATCATTGCATGATCACGCTTTTTATACAATGTGTCTGCTATCACATCATGTGCAGTATTCATCCTCAGACTTTGCTGGCAGCTACACAAATAGTCGGCGTAAAATATGTTCTATTTAAATCTATCAAAACTCGAACGAATAACTATCATATAGAGACACATGATTAAAGGGTCGCGTGATTAAAGGGTTGCGTGATTAAAGGGTCGCGTGATTAAAGGGTCGCATGATTAAAGGGTCGCGTGATTAAAGTGTCGCGTGATTAAAGAGTCGCGTGATTAAAGAGTCGCGTGATAAAAGAGTCGCGTGATAAAAGAGTCACGTGGGGAAAGAGTCGTGAGATTAAAGAGTCGCGGGATTAAAGAGTCGCGTGTTTGAAGAGTCGTGTGTTTAAAAAGTCGCGTGATTAGAGATTTGCGTGATTTAAGAGTCTCATGATTAACGAGTCACCTGATTAAAGAGTCACGTGATTAAAGAGTAGCAGGATTAAAGGGTCGCGTGTTTGAAAAGTCGCGTGATTAGAGAATCGCGTGATTCAAGAGTCGCGTGATTGCAGAGTCACGTGATTGCAGAGTCGCGTGATTGAGAGAGTCGCTCGTGGGAGTCAACTATTTAATGCAAAAAGGCCAAGTTTGTTTGAGTGTGAAATCAAACGACGGAATCGGCATTAGAGGAATCAATCCAACATTAAACACGTGCATCTACACTCAATTCAAAGGACTGTTCAGCGCAGGGGTATCAGCGGCAGTGTTTCAATCGAAAAATTGCATTGTTATTGGCAAATTCAACTTAAAGGTTCCTTGAACACACGATGACGTCATGCTGATTCTACGATGTGAGAGGTGGCTATGAGAAATGCTTCTTTGACATACTATAAAGGCCATTGCTAGCCAATTAAGTTAGGAACTTTTATCCGCGGCAACTTATTGGTTTTGATCGGCATCTCAGTAATATTTTGAGCTGGACCTAGTTAACTCTTTGATAATAGGGTTTTTAGAGTAACGTCATAACAACAAATCAAAAGGACTACAGTATAGGAAGATTTTAAGCGACTCTGTGTTAGCAGTCCTTCAGTAAATGATTTTAAATGTTAGAAAATCATCCCGGTTATTTTTAGTTCAGAGTGATTTTTTCCAGGTCAACTTCCAAGGAACTGGTACAAGATAACGTTGCAGTAGTTCTCATGAACACTTATCCTGGTTGTGAAATTGCCTTGTTCATATTCACGGTGCTAACTTTGACCCTTCAAACATTCAACTAATTTTTCTTGAACTTAATAACATTATCTTTCCAGAAATAAATTCATCTGAAATAAATTACATAAAATTCAATGTGAAGCCCGTGCTGCTCTACGCTACTATAATATTCCCGTAATGGGATCATAACTTCCGCAACACAGACTTCCAGTGCGGTTGATCACTCGCCAGCCCGAGGCCCGTGGCGCGTACTCCTCTTTCTAAAAGTGTTATTGTGATTCATGGTGGCTTTCAGCACTCACGGTTTCTTTTTTGCCGCAGGTGGTGAGAGCTCCGCCCCCAGCAGCGTGTCCAGCTGGGCGAGTGGCGCTCCTCCTTGGTGGGGTGGTCCCCACTACCCCCCTCAAGTGACCGCTCCCCCGCCACCTCGTATGCGACCCAACACCCCACCCTCTCCCACGCCTCACCACCTACTTCACAATTCGGATTTCGGGTCTCCCTCTCGAATCTTGCATCAACCTCAACATCCACAACAATCCTCAACGACGTCTCCTCGGATACGTCCTCCAACTCCTCCTTCCCCTCCACCGCAACGCATTAGACCTCCTGCCTCACCCTCCCCTCCTCCAATGCCTCGGATCCGGTCCCCATCGCCTCCCGCTCTTTTGTCACCTCCAGCTCCCACACCCTCCCAAATTCCTCGCTCCCTGTTCTCCATGAGGACATCGTCGTCAACCCTTTCAAACGGCCAATTGTCGACCGCCTCAACAAGTGGTATCCCCACGCCACGGAGCCTCCGTGGGTTTTCCTCATCCTACGGTGGGGGGCCCAGCACGTCTTCCGGTGCTGGAAGGACTTCGCGCATCCCATCGTTCGGGGAGAGAAACACTGAGGATATCTCGTGGCGCCCCTCCAGGCAAACGTCCTTCTCTACTGTTCAGGAGCATTTCTGTGAAGGTAGGAAACATTGATTTTCTCTACTGTTCTGGAGCCCTTTTCAGGAGGTAAGTAACATTAATTTTATCTACCGTTCAGGAGCACTTTTCCGAAGATAGGTAACATACTGTCATTCTTTACTCGTGTTGGAGTTTGATCGGATGTTGCAGATTTAAATGAACGGCTGGTGTCCCAAAAGTAGGCGAGGAGTCAGTTTTGAAAACTGACTCCTCTTTTAGCGTAGATATCTACGCGCGTCATCTTGATCGTTGATGATGACTCCTTTGAAGTCCTTTATTCGCCAGAAACAGACTTTGAAGTCCTTTATTCGCCAGAAACAGACTTTGAAGTCCTTTATTCGCCAGAAACAGACTTTGAAGTTCTTTATTCGCCAGCAACAGACTTTGAAGGGCAACGCGATAGCAAATGCGTTCCATGCCATAAATGACGGTAGCGCCGGATGTCTTTCTATCATTTTTATCATCTTTAAATTAGTGTTCCAAGAATACGGTACTCGACAACCAACCTCACATGAGAAGCATTAATTCGTATAAAGGTAATGATCATGAAAATAGGTTGAACAAATCTTCCTGAAACCACGTCTGTTTATTGGTCGTAACCTTCAAACGTAGGCTTTCTGACTTCAAGTGTTCTATTCTTTCGTTTCTGTGTCACCCCAAACTGAGCATCCACCTTCACATGCAAGTATGCTATCAAACCTCCAAACTATCTTTGCCACAGCATATTAAAGGCATCACAATGCACGTTGCTTATCAATCTCACGTTGGAGTCGCAAGGATATGTAATGTGAGGAGGACACTTCCTGAACAATCACATACAACTAATACATTTTTACAGTTTGTTTGTGGAATATACGCGCAGTACTTTTATATAATTTTAGTTCCCCATATTGTCATCTCGAAATGCTTCCCCATGAAGTGGAAATGTGCACACTCTTTCCCCCGCTGTGGTAAATCTGTGCAGCGTGTGTCAGTGCGTCTCACCCAACCCTCTTCAGGTGCATCGCCCCAAAGGGGAGAAGGCGTGTGAGATCTCCCAGTGTAGGTTGTCTCCGCTACTTAAGATCAAGTTTGGACCACTTGTGCGTCTCGTCCATTCTCGCAGTTCTGCAGTTGTTTTCGTTCATGCTCTCTAATAATCTGCTTTACCTTTGTGCCGCTACGTTAGTTTTGCACGTCATGCAACCCGACGAACGTTGCACAGTCGCTGGTGTATTGCAGTTTAACGTACGACCATTGCGTTATTTCAAATTGTATCAGAGCGTACCCATGCAGTATTCCTCAACATTCAAGCGTCACGTTCCCTTCCCATGTCCGTGTCCATAGATGCTCTGGAAGGTTTGAATTAATTATAAAATAGATTGACAAATACTATCGTTATCCCCGCACTGCGTTGCAGCCGTCCTCTATCGACGCCTGTGACCTTTGTTTACCGCCAGCCTCCTTCTCCGCCCGTACCTCCATCAATACTCTACCACCCGTCAGGCGTCAGCTGACGGGCCGGCCGGGCGCAGTGCTCAGTACAGGGTACAGGTTGCAGCTCAGTAGTGCTAAGCTGCCCTCTGCGTTTGTGTGCCGTGTTGTGCCGCTCCTCCTCTCATCTCTTAGGTTTAGTTGTGTGTGAGGAGTCCCGTGTGTGTGGTCGTTTAAACGAACGCAGCGTGATGCTGGAGTGTTCTTTGCTCTGTGGTTGTCAAAGCGTTGTGTATTCAGTGGGATTCGCTCAATATGAACCATTTTCAATAATCACACGTCGGGATCGAAACGCGTTTAAATAAATTAGTTGAAAACAAAATGCCCATGGGGATTTTTTTAAATATAAATTTCAGGAAATGTATTATTTATTCCGACGGTCCAGTGTCTTCATTTGTTCATTTTAAGGCCATTAATTCATCTATTTATATGCGCAGTATACAATACTGGCCTTCAAAGTCAGAAGCTCTAAAGTAACGGTCGAACTCTTAGTTTGTTTGGCGCGTTACCATGACGACGAGTCAACGTGACAATTCGTGTCACGGCCGCGCGGCGCTGCTGCCCTTGCTACGACGGACGCTCTGGAGCGCTACTTCACGAGACTGAACGACAGCAATGAAGGAGGGGCTTGATTTCATTTCCCTTGGATCTTAGCTTATGCTCTTATTGTCTGAGAGTTGTCTGTTGAGGATGTTCAATATACTCATCATCTCGATTAGAGTCGATATTAGTTTAAAAACTACTAATAATCGGAATCATACTTATAAAATCAATCAAGTGCTATCAAATTTTTTTTCTTCCGATTTTTAACTTATTAAACCGCATTTTAAAATTGTATAATGTCGTAAACTGTTAAATGTTTCCCACTAATACGTGTTCCAGTTTCATTGTATTTTATCAAATCAGTGTGATGCTAGTCAAATTAGTAGAAGATTGGATTAAGCGAGTCCATCTCCACCGGAATGCTGACGTCAGCTTTAGTGAGCTCCTCTGAAGGACACAAGTCAAATAAGTCTTATTCAGTGGCATTAAATAACTTTGAATTAAATTTGAACGAATCACCTCTAAATGAAAACTATATTGAGAGGCATCTGAAAATGAGCTTGACTATTTATTTGGTGAGGAGGCACGCAAAATGAAGCAATGAGGGAGCGGAACTACCTTGAGTTCAGCACCGACACTCGCCTGAGGGCCAGCAGCTACAGAATTCCGGCCACTTGGGTGCCTCGGGACTGTTCGGCAAGCGAAGCAAAACAGAGCTTCCAAAGGACAACATCAGTCATGGATCGCCAGAGGTACGTGAAACCACGCGTCGGCCCGCAAGGTGAACTGGCAGGACAACCCACCCCGAAGCTTGGACGAAGCACGACAACGAGGTACCCTCGACGGGGAGCAACGATCAAAAGATCTTCTTCCCCGCCAACTCATTCTGTTTTTGAAATGGATGAATCTACCACGGATGCAATTTTGAGCCCTCGGTACACCTCGTCCGAGAGTAGCAGGTTTCCCAACTCGAGAAATTCAAGATGCAACTACTCGGAAAGTTTCTACATGGGACCAAACCGGAGAAAGCAGGGAATGCCAGCAGACGCGAATGGTGGCCATTCTCATCAAAATAACACTGGGATGGAAAACTCGAATCATCTTCGAAGGAAAATGAATTCCAACACCAAAAACCCTCTTAGCCGCGGACTCTTCAACACATCAGAGGAGTTCATTCGGAGCATCAACACGGACATGGACACCAAGCCCGACTACAGCCTGTCTACTGACACTTTGTATCATCCAGTCTACAGCAATTCAGTCTACTCCTCCGACATTGCCGAACTGCACATGCAATCTTCAGACAATATCTTCGCACATCCGACCCGTCAAATCTCTAGCGGCATCCCCATCCCGGTCTCCCTGCAGCCGATTTTCCATTCGTGTCACTTCCTGAGCACATCAGCGGATGTGATTCCCTTCCACGGCGGTGCTGAACCGACACAGTACCAGGCCATCTACGCCCCTCTTCCACTCCCACAAGAAGCTAGTTGTGCGGCAGATTGGTATCAGCACAGCTCTTCTTCTGAAACCTTGGACCGACTAGTTCTGCCTCCTGCCGCTACCCCCAGCGTCACTGCTGGTGTCAACACTGGCAGGAGAAGGCCCCACACTCTGGGGGCCTTCCGCGCTAAGTCTGTTGGGGACGTCAGGGTCTCAACTCGTCGAACCAGTGCCTGCTACTTCATGCCCCTCAAGCCAGTTAAAGGTAATAAATGCACCTGATCAAACCTTGTCTAATAGATGCTCACATAATCCATGTATTGGCTGTGACATGCACAGCACCTCGTACTATAAGAGTTGAATTGCAAAAGCACTAGTTGTATGCCCAATCCTACGTTTAACGTGGCAATTCATTACTATTTAACAAACCTCTACATTGAAGAGAATAGAATATACTAACAATAACGTTGGGAGACTTGTGTATATGGACAGTGTATTCACTTTACCCACTGAGCCATCCAGTACAACAAAAGTTGTGATTCAAGCTCTCGTGGGTATTGTACTGTTGTACGTGGGTATTGAGGGCAATGGTAGTCGACTGTACTCTTGTACGTGAGTATCGGGGGCAATGGTAGTCGACCCTAAACAGTACATACCCACGAAAGCTTGAATCACAACTTTTGTTGTGCTGGATGGCTCAGTGGGCAAAGTGCTGGACTCGTATTCCTGCGAATCTTGGCGAGGATTAAAGTTTTTCCAACGATGAATTCACTGCCCATATACAAACCTCTACATTGTTTTATTGCATGATATTTAGGAACAGTTATACTCCAAACTATCTAAGTTATTATACAATACGAATACGTCACTTCAAGATAGTCTGTTCGCGAGATGGCGAAGTTCGTAGCCATGTCTTTGCAGGCGAGATGGCGGAGCTCGTATCCATGTTATTGCGAGCGAGATGGCGGAGCTCGTATCTATGTCGTTGCGAGCGAGATGGCGGAGCTCGTATCCATGTCGTTGCGGGTGAGAAAGCGGAGCTTCTATCCATGTCGTTGCGGGCGAGATAGCGGAGCTTCTAACCATGTCGTTGCGGGCGAGATTGCGGGACTCGTATCCATGTCGTTGCGGGTAAGTGGGCGAAGCTCGTATCCATGTTGTTCCGGCGAAATGGTGGAGCTCGTAACCATGTCGTTGCGGGTGAGATGGCGGAGGTCGTATCCATGTCGTTGCAGACGAGATGGCGGAAATCGTATCCATATTGTTGCGGGGAGATGACGGAGCTCGTATTCATGTCGTTGCTGGCGAGATAGCAGAACTCGTATCTATGTTGTTGCGGGCGAGATGGCGAAGCTCGTATACATGTCGTTGCGGCGAAATGGTGGAGCTCGTATCCATGTCGTTGCGGGCGAGATGGCGGAGGTCGTATCCATGTCGTTGCATGTGACATAATGGAGCTCGTATCCATGTCGCTGCGGAAGAGATGGCGGAGCTCGTATCCATGTCGTGGAGGGCGAGATAACGAAGCTCGTATCCATGTCATTGCGGGTGAGATGGTGGAACTCGTTTCCATGTTGTTGCGGGGAGATGACGGAGCTCGTATTCATGTCGTTGCGGGCGAGATGGCGGAGCTCGTATCCATGTCGTGGAGAGCGAGATAACGAAGCTCGTATCCATGTAGTTGCAGACGAGATGGCGGAAATCGTATCCATGTTGTTGCGGGGAGATGACGGAGCTCGTATTCATGTCATTGCGGGCGAGATGGCAGAACTCGTATCAATGTTGTTGCGGGCGAGATGGCGGAGCTCGTATCCATGTCGTTGCGGGCGAGATGGCGGAGCTCGTATCCATGTCGTTGCGGTTGAGATGGCGGAGCTCGTATCCATGTCGTTGCGTGCGAGATGGCGGAGCTCGTATCCATGTTGTTGCGGGCGAGATGGCGGAGCTCGTATCCATGTTGTTGCGGGCGAGATGGTGGAGCTCGTATCCATGTCGTTGCGGGCGAGATGGCGGAACTCGTATCGATGTCGTAGCGGGTGGGACGGCGGAGCTCGTATCGATGTCGTAGCGGATGGGACGGCGGAGCTCGTATGCTGGCCGTCGCGTGTCATGCGTTCATTCGTTCTACTTTCAGCTGGTTTGTGGAGGATATCACGGGAGGTTACGCCACCTGCTGTCGTAAATAGAGCGTCGCTGCTTCAGATGGAGCATGACCGGCTAGAGGGAAGTGCAGCGCGTGTCAGCTGAGTAAAATAACGTGTGCCAGCTGTTTGAGTAGCATGTGCCAGCAGATTGAAGTGTCTCGATGGTTAGCTGAATTAAGTGCAGTGCGTGCCAGCTGAGCGAAGTGTGGCGTGTGCCAGCTGAATGATGTGGGGCTTATGAGAGCTGAGTGAGTGAAGTGTTGGCGTGTCAGCTGAATGAGCTGCAGCAAATGCCAACTGAATGAAATGTAGCATGTGCCAACTGTGTGAAGCGAACTGTGTGAAGTATATCGCATGCCAGGTGATTGCAGCATTGAACACTGTGACCTTTCAATACGTAGAGAAGGTCAACGAAGAGCGACCATCGAACGTTTGTTAACTAAGCAAGATCAAGTACTCTCTTGGATCAAGTACTCTCTTGGATCAAGTACTCTCTTGGATCAGGTACTCTCTTGTTAACATGTACTCTCTTGTTACCATGTACTCTCTTGTTACCATGTACTCTCTTGGTACCATGTACTCTCTTGTTACCATGTACTCTCTTGGTACCATATACTCTCTTGGTACCATGTACTCTCTTGGTACCATGTACACTCTTGGTACCATGTACTCTCTTGGTACCATGCATTGTGTATCTTCGTTACTGTTCAGCATCAACTTAGTCGTGAGTAGCGCTACATCAACACAGCTCTGCCTTGAACACGCTGCTTACAACAAATTATCATAAATCAAATATTTCAATTCACAAAAATGCAAAGAAAGGATATTGAATGAAATGAAATCGAAAAATGCAATGAAAGGATAATTTCTCAGAGGCTATTGACATTCCTTCAAATGCCTGTCGACTTTACTTGTTAATAGTGTGATTGATTTAATATTATTCAATTAAAAAAAATAGTATTTTTTTGTGTCTTTTTCGAACATTGACTACTTACATAAATATTTTCTTGGTTCCACACCGCACTCGTCCATGGCACTGACCGGGTGTCCTCGTCTGTGCTGTGAATGACGTGGTGAGTAGTGAAGTAACCACGCTGCATCACGCGATGAGTGGTGAAGTAACCACGCTGCCTCACGCGATGAGTAGTGAAGTAACCACGTTGCTTCACGAGATGAATAGTGAGTAGTGAAGTAATCACGTTGCCTCATGAGAGGATTGGGGAGCTGTGAATTATCCACGTCGCCTCACGAGACATGTGGTAAAGTGAGCACGTTGCCTCACGAGACAAGTAGTGAAGGGAGCCCGTTGCCTCACGAGACAAGTAGGGAAGTGACCACGTTGCCCCACGAGACAAGTAGTAAAATGAGCACGTTGCCTCACGAAACATGAAGTGAAGTGACCACGTTGCCTCAAGAGACAAGTAGTGAAGTGACAACGTTGCCTCACAAGACAAGTAGTGAAGGGAGCACGTTGCCTCACGAGACAAGTAGTGAAGGGAGCACGTTGCTTCACGAGACAAGTAGTGAAGGAAGCAGGTTGCCTCACGAGACAAGTTGTGAAGTGACCACGTTGCCTCGCGCGCCAAGTAGTGAAGTGTGCACTCTGCCTCACGAGAAAAGTAGTGAAGTGACCATGTTGCCTCACGAGACAAGTAGTGAAGTGACGACGTTGCCTCACGGGACAAGTAGTGAAGGGAGCACGTTGTCTCACGAGACAAGTAGGGAAGTGACCACGTTGCCCCACGAGACAAGTAGTAAAGTGAGCACGTTGCCTCACGATACAAGTAGTGAAGGGACCACGTTGCCTCAAGAGACAAGTAGTGAAGTGACAACGTTGCCTCACGATACAAGTAGTGAAGTGACCACGTTGCCTCACGAGATGAGTAGTGAACAGTGAAGTGACTACGTTGCCTCACGAGACAAATAGTGAAGTGAGCACGTTGTCTCACGAGACAGGTAGTGAAGTGACCACGTTGCCTCACTAGACAAAAAGTGAACTGACCATTTTGTCTCACGAGACAAGTAGTGAAGTGACCACGTTGCCTCACGAAAGGAGTAGTGAGCAGATAAGTGACCGCGTTGCCTCACGAGATGAGTAATGAGTGACGTGGCCATGGAGCCTCACGAGACTAGTAGTGAGTAGTTGAGTGACCTTGTTGTGTAACGTGGGGCCCATCACGGCCCCACAATCGATATCCTCACCTCATCCTTCTCACTGAACCCCTCGAATAGGGGCCAACATATTGCCGATGTGACCTCGCGTGTTCACGTCGGTGCCGGAAGGGTTGAACCAATTCATCCTTGTAAGTCAGTAACTTTGGTTCATCCTGAACCTAACTGTCGAGCTAGGATACGTAATTTTTCCACGCTAATCGAAAGTCTCTCGACTCCAGTGCCCTAGAAAGCCATGGCACTCTAATCTAGTCTTGCTCATGGTTGTTGGACGGGCTGCCGTAGGAGCGCGACGCCCGTGCGCCACCTTCTCTCTCTTCTCGAAGACATGTGGTTCTCTTCACTGAGTCTCGTGTTCCCTCCTCCATGTGATGGAGGAGGGTAGGTTGTGTCCAACGTGAGTTCACATTCTTCGTCCGATTCCCTCGTACTGAGAACACGGGGATAACCGCGTGCCTGCTACACGCATTTCCACGAATAACATTTCGTGCTTATAACAGGGTTACGGGAATATTTGCTATCGTACAAATATACTGAATACATATTGGCTACGCCACAACGTTGAGGCAATGGGCAGAATTATTTTATAAGTTGGAGATAAACCCGTATTGCCTTTTGTTTCTAATTCACGCATTGGTGTAGTCATGATACCTCGGTCCACCAAACACTGCATGGTGAGTTTTCTCGCCTCTTATTAGTCACCAAAATACCGAATTTGAAAAACATTTCTCCTGTGTCTCCTCTCCAATACCCGTGCTACCCAGCGTGGTTAATGTAGTGCGCGAATCCTTCGCCTTGCTTGCCCCAGTTTGGCTGTATGTAGACTTAATTCAATGCATTTAACGTGCCGCATTGTTTGGTCGCTGATCCCCATCTCTCGTGGGTAATTAATGCACCGAGCCTCTACATCCTCGAGGCAGCGGCAAACAGCTGCACTTTTTGTTGTTGTGTTTGGTGCTTCTGTTGTTGCTTCTGCAAGCTGCTTTTGTTATAACTGTTCCTCTAAAGATTTTTTTAACCTAAAGACTGCTACGGCTGTTTCTGCGTTTGTTGTCAATTTTATTTGTGCTGTTGCTGCTACTGCTGTTTCTACACAACTGTTATCGTAATATTTTTGTAGGGGTTGCTGCTGCTGCTTCCTGCTGCTGCTGCTGCTGCACCGCGACCTTCAATAGCCTCGGTCTCCATACGCAACAGCCCTCGGAGGTTGTTACGCTTATCGCTGAGCCTGTGCTTCACACAGCGTGCTTCCACACTCTCTCCACACGGCGTGTGCCACTGTGAAGACGGCGAGCGGGTGACGCGCTGTGACAACACAACACAAACATGGAACATGTCGCACACAATATGTGTGTGTAACAACACAACACAAACGTGGGACATGTCGCACACGATATGTGTGTGAAACAATATGTGTGTGTAACAACACAACACAAACGTGGGACATGTCACACACGATATGTGTGTGTAACAATATGTGTGTGTAACAACACAACACAAACATGGAACATGTCGCACACGATATGTGTGTGTAACAACACAACACAAACGTGGGACATGTCGCACACGATATGTGTGTGTAACAACACAACACAAACGTGGGACATGTCGCACACGATATGTGTGTGTAACAACACAACACAAACGTGGGACATGTCGCACACGATATGTGTGTGTAACAACACAACACAAACGTGGGACATGTCGCACACGATATGTGTGTGTAACAACACAACACAAACGTGGGACATGTCGCACACGATATGTGTGTGTAACAACACAACACAAACGTGGGACATGTCGCACACGATATGTGTGTGTAACAACACAACACAAACGTGGGACATGTCGCACACGATATGTGTGTGTAACAACACAACACAAACGTGGGACATGTCGCACACGATATGTGTGTGTAACAACACAACACAAACGTGGGACATGTCGCACACGATATGTGTGTGCAGGGCTTCTGACATCATTGCTGGTACATCGTCCCTCCACGACAACCGACAGCTGGGTGTGTGTTGCAGCTACTGGTACGTACCATCGAGTAGGTGCCAGTGTCACCTACTGCACTGTGTTGCAGCTACATCAGTGGGAACTGGCACATACCATTGAGTAGGTGCCAGTGTCACCTACTGCACTGTGTTGCTGCTACTGGCACATACCATTTAGTAGGTGCCAGTGTCACCTACTGCACTGTGTTTCTGCTAGATCAGTGGGAACTGGCACATCCCATTGAGTTGGTGCCAGTGTCACCTACTGCACTGTGTTGCAGCTACATCAGTGGGAACTGGCACATACCATTGAGTAGGTGCCAGTGTCACCTACTGCACTGTGTTGCTGCTACTGGCACATACCATTTAGTAGGTGCCAGTGTCACCTACTGCACTGTGTTTCTGCTAGATCAGTGGGAACTGGCACATCCCATTGAGTTGGTGCCAGTGTCACCTACTGCACTGTGTTGCAGCTACATCAGTGGGAACTGGCACATACCATTGAGTAGGTGCCAGTGTCACCTACTGCACTGTGTTGCTGCTACTGGCACATACCATTTAGTAGGTGCCAGTGTCACCTACTGCACTGTGTTTCTGCTAGATCAGTGGGAACTGGCACATCCCATTGAGTTGGTGCCAGTGTCACCTACTGCACTGTGTTGCAGCTACATCAGTGGGAACTGGCACATACCATTGAGTAGGTGCCAGTGTCACCTACTGCACTGTGTTGCACCTACATCAGTGGGAAATGGCACCTACCATTGAGTAGGTGCCAGTGTCACCTACTGCACTGTTGCTGCTGCATCAGTGAAAACTGGTATACACCATTGAATAGGTGTCAGTGTCACCTACTTCACTGTGTTGCTGCTACTGCACATACCATTGAGTAGGTGCCAGTGTCACCTACTGCACTGTGTTGCTGCTACATCAGTGGGTACTGTTACATAGCATTGAGTAGGTGCCATTGTCACCTACTGCACGGAGTTCAATATTCAAACTACACTCTCAAAAGATAACATTGCATCACAATCTATAGCGGCAAAATCATATGGCCGTATATAAAAGTACAATGGGAGTAAGGCCAACTGATGGGGGTAACACCAACTGATGGGAGTAACACCAACTGATGGGAGTAACGCCAACTGATGGGAGTAACACCAACTGATGGGAGTAACGCCAACTGATGGGAGTAACGCCAACTGATGGGAGTAAGGCCAACTGATGGGAGTAACACCAACTGATGGGAGTAAGGTCAACTGATGGGAGTAAGAAAAACTGATGGGAGTAACACCAACTGATGGGAGTAACGCCAACTGATGGGATTAACACCAACTTATGGGAGTAACACCAACTGATGGGAGTAAAACCAACTGATGGGAGTAACACCAACAGATGGGAGTAACGCTAACTGATGGGAGTAACACCAACAGATGGGAGTAACACCAACTGATGGGAGTAAGAGAACACCAAGAGATGGGAGTAACACCAACTGATGGGAGTAACACCAACTGATGGTAACACCAAAGAGCTCACCTCTCGATAGGTGAGTTTTGATATATATTGACCTGGGGTCAAAGTTTTAAGACTACAGGTCCATAAGCTGACGTTGCAGCATCAATTGCAACAGAGTAGTGGGTCTATCAGCAGCAACCCCCCGAGATCACTAACCCCCTCCTCCCGACAAGATTCCCCAACACCTACCTTCCCTCCATAAGCACGTGCTCGGCCGAGCATCCCCCGCGGCGATAGGTGTCGGCGGGAGACACGCGCAGTTGGTGTTGAGAGGTCCCCCCCAGCAGGCGAGAGACCCTGAGGCTCGAGACCCGCGAGATGACTCAGTGCTCTGCTGCTGAGGAAAACGTGTCTGGAATACATTGACGGTGTCACTTGTGCATGGCGTGTAGGGGCGTCAATAACAGTGCAGTGGCCCTGAGGGTCACTCTGCGTGTGGATGTGGTGGTGGAACGTGTAGCTTTTGTGTATTGGTTCTTGAAGGTGTCTAGTGTAACTTTTTTTTATTCATCTGTTATTAAAGTGAATACATAGTGGAACTTTGTTTCCCTGACGCGCTGTTATTTTGAAAACCTTGAAAAGATGTGGATGCACTAAAGAAAATGGTTCCCGGGCGGAAAACGGCCAAAGTGTTGGTCCATAAAAATTAGTATACGACTTCATTTGTTTCCGAGTACAATGATCATAAACTACTCATAGGTAAACCGTACACTTATCGTTTCTTCCTTGGCGTTGCTGTGGATATAAATTTCGTGCGACCCCTGGCTAATGTATTCAACATGCGGCCTGAATGAAGCACGCAAAATCAACAAAATAAAAGATTATTTGAAATAAACAAGCAGCGCGCATATTAGACTCCAAGCTTATGTTGTACAAAACACATCATTTCGAGTTACCACTTCATACAACACACCGACTCGTTATTTTTTTTCTACATTTTGAATAACTTGTACTCTCTCTTTCATTTGTTAGTTACTAACAAAAGTTTACCTAAATCTGTGTGAGGCTCCAAAAATTATTATTCTGAACGAAATTTACTTTGGTTTCTTTGCTAATTGCGCACCTGAAACGTAAAAAAATCTACTTTGACCTACTATAACAAGCAATTTTACAGTGGACACGTGTCTACTGTTTAAAACAAGCAATTATACAGTGGACACGTGTCTACTGTTCAAAACAAGCAAATATACAGTGGACACGTGTCTACTGTTTAAAACAAGCAATTATACAGTGGACACGTGTCTACTGTTTAAAACAAGTAATTATACAGTGGACACGTGTCTACTGTTTAAAACAAGCAATTATACAGTGGACACGTGTCTACTGTTTAAAACAAGCAATTATACAGTGGACTCGTGTCTACTGTTCAAAACAAGCAAATATACAGTGGACACGTGTCTACTGTTTAAAACAAGCAATTATACAGTGGACACGTGTCTACTGTTTAAAACAAGCAATTATACAGTGGACACAGCTCATGAAATTTATTCGAAGTTAATTAAT
>SDVV010010630.1:0-16175 GCA_016164225.1 Gammarus roeselii
AGGTTTTCTCCACTGTCATTTCTACCGGGGACGCCATACCTTCCTATGACATTCTCCACCATTTCATCTCCAACTCTCGCATTAAGGTCACCCAGTACAACTACATTGAAATGACCTCCAAAACTCTCAATACACTCACTCAAGTCAGTCCAGAATTGCTCCCTCTCCTCCTCACTCCTCTCGCTACCAGGTCCGTAAGCACTCACAAATGCCCATCTTTCTACGTCTAACTTAACTTTCACCCACATCAATCTTGGGGACACCTCCTTCCATTCGGTAACGCTACTAGCCAACCGATCACTCAATATCAAGACCACACCCTCTCGTGCCCTACCTTCCTCCACACCAGACTTTCTTCCACTTACAGCACCAAACTCACATTCGCCCTTACCTTTCAACAGCTACTTTTGGCCATAACTGACACCTAAACCCGCAAGAGTGCGGTGAGGGCCCTAAACACTATTAACAACGGTAAAAGGGAACGTTTTATGATAACAGCTACTTCTGGTCATAAGAGACACACAAAACCACAGTGATGCGGTGAGGGCTATAAGCCCCAAAAACAACGGTGAGAGACAAAATGTTCAAATAACAGCGATTTTGGTCATACCTGACACAGTGAGGAGACAAGTGTATTAGGTGCTGGGTAGACAACTTGCAATGGTAACACGAAAAGTGTGCAGGAAACAGTTATTTTGAGCCATAATTGACACTTAAAACTACACAATTGCGGCGGGTGCTATAAACACTACTAATAATGGTAACTTGAGAAGTAATCAGATAACAGCGACTTTTGACCCGAACTGGCACCTTGATCAACACAAGTTCGACAGGTGCTAGATAGACTACTAACAATGGTAACTTGAGAAGAATTCAGATACCAGCGACTCTTGGTCAAAACTAACTAGCAAAGCAACACAAGTGCGACAGGTGATAGAAAGACTACTATTTATGGTATCATGAAAAGTGTTAAGATAGGAGCAACATATAGCTATAACTGACATTTAAAACCGGACAGGTGCGCCGGGTTCTATAAACACTTCTAACAATGATAACTAGAAAAGTGTTTAGATAACAGCGACCAATGGTCGGAACTAACAATTAAAGCAAAACAAGTGCTACGGGTGCTAGAAAGGCTACTAACACTGGTAACAGGAAAAATGTTGAGATAACAGCGACTTTCGTCCATACTGACACATAAAGGCACACAAGTGCGGCAGGTGCCGTAAGACTACTTACACTGGTAACATAAAAAGTGTGCACATAACAGCTATTCTTGGACATAACTGACACAAAAAACCACAGGAGTGCGGTGAGGACTGTAAACACTACAAACAACGGTAACAAGAAAAAATTTCAGAAAACAGCGACTGATGCCATACCTGACACATAAAACAACTCAGGTGCGGTGGATGCAGGGAAGACACTTACAATGGTCACACGAAGAGTGTTAAGATAACAGCGGTTTTGACCAGAACTGACACTTAAAAGCACAATTGCTACGGGTGCTTGCAAAACAGCGAATTTAGCCATAACTGAAACATAAAAGCACACAAGTGCGGTGGGTGCTGGTAAGACAAAAAACAATGGAAACATGAAAAGTGTGCATATAACAGCTTTTTCTGGCCATTACTGACACTTAAAACCGCACAAGTGCGGTGGGTGCTATGAACACTACTAACAATAGTTACATGAAAAGTTATCAGATAACAGCGACTGTTGACCAAAGCTGACACCTTAATCAACACAGGCGCGACATGTGATAGAAAGACGACTAACAATGATGCCATGAAAAGTATTAAGATGAATGCGAACTCTGGCTAAGACTGACACTTAAAAGCACAAGTGCGACGGGTGCTGGGAAGACAACTTACAATGGAAATTGAAAAGTGTTAAGATAACAGCGATTTTGACCAAAACTGTCACTTGAAAGCACAAGTGCAGCGGGTGCTGGAAAGACTCCTTACACTGGTAACAAAAAGTGTTAAGATAACAGCGACCTTTGGTCATAACTAACATCTAAATCAACACAAGTGCGACGGTTGCTAGAAAGACTATTAACAATGGTAACATGAAAAGTGTTAAGATAACAGTGAATTTTGGCTATAACTGACATTTAAAACCATCCAAGTGCAGCGGGTGCTATAAACATTACTAACAATGATAACATAAAAAGTGTTCAGATAACAGCGACATTTGACAATAACTGACACCTAAAGCAAAACCAGTGCGGCGGGTGCTATAAACACTACTAACAATGGTAAAATGAAAATTGTTCAGATAACCACGACTTTTGGCCAAAACTGAGCCCATAAAGCAACCCAAGTGCGACGGGTGCTAGAAATACTTCTAACAATGGAAACAGAAAAAAAATTTAAGATGATAGCGACTTATTGGCTTAACTGACATTTAAAGCATACAAGTGCGCCGGGTGCCATAAACACTACTGACACTGGCAACATGAAAACAGTTCAGATAACAGCGAACTTTTGTCTGAAACTAACACGTAAAGCATCACTAGTGCGACGGATGCTTGGAAGACTACTAACAATGGTAACAATAAAAGTGTTAGGTTAACAGCAACCTATAGCCATAACTGACATTTTAAACCATACAACTAACAACAGTTACATGAAAAGTGTTCAGATAACTGCGACATTTAACTATAACTTACATACACCTAAAGCAAAACAAGTACGACGGGTGATAGAGAGACTACTAACTCTGGTAACATGAAAAGTGTTATGATAGCAGTGACTTTTGGCTATAACTGACGGTTAAAAACTATACAAGTGTGGCGGGTGCTATAAGCACTACTAACAATGGTAACAGGAAAAGTGTTCAGATAACAGCGAAATTTGACCAAAACTGACACTTAAAGCTACACAAGTGCGACGGGTGCTAGCAAAACAGCGAACTTGCCCATAACTGACATGTTAAAGCACACAAGTGCGGTGGGTGCTGGTGAGACCACAAACAATGGTAACATGGAAAGTGTGCAGGTAACAGCTATTTTTTGCCAATACTGACACTTAAAACCACACAAGTGCGGAGGGGGCTATGAACACTACTAACGATGGTTACATAAAAAGTAATCAGATAGCAGCGACTGTTGACCAAAGCTGACACCTTAATCAACACAAGTGCGACGAGTGATAGAAAGACTACTAACAATGATAACCTGAAAAGTATTAGGATGAAGGCGACCTCTGGCTAAGACTGACACTTAAAAGCACGAGTGCGGCGGTTGCTGGAAAAACTACTCACAATGGTAACACAAAACGTGTTGAGATAACAGCGACTTCTGACCAAATCTGACACCTAAATTATCACGAGTGCGACTTGTGCTAGAAAGACAACTAACAAAAGGAACAGGAAAAGTGTGAGGATAACAGCGACTTTTAGTCATAAATAACACTTGAAGGCGCACAAGTGCTGCGGGTGCTAAAGAGACAACTTACAATGGTAACAAGAAAAGTTTGCAGATACTAGCTTTTTTTGGCCACAACGGACACCTAAAGCAACATAAGTGCGATAAGTGATAGAAAGACTAATATCAATGGTATCATGAAAAGTGTTCACACAACAGCGACTTGAGCCATAACTGACACTTAAAAAGCACAAAAGTGCATTGGGTGCTGGGAAGGCAACTTACAATGGTTAGCCAAAAAAAGTGCAGAAAAACAGCTATTTTTGATCATAACTAACACTTAAAATCACACGAGTGCGGCGGGTGCTATAACACAACTAATAATGATAACATGAAAAGTAATCAGATAACAGCGACTTATGACCCGAACTGACATTTTATCTAACACAAGTGCGGCGGGTGCTAGGAAGACTACTAACAATGGAAACTTGAGAAGTATTAACATACCAGCGACTCTTGTTTAAACTGACACTTAAAGCAACACAAGTGCGACGGATGATAGAAAGACTACTATTAGTGCTTTCATGAAAAGTGTTAAGATAACAGCGACTCCTGGCCAACACTAACACTTAAAGCCTAACAAGTGCGTCGGGTGCTAAAAAGGCCACTACCAGAAAATGTGTTAGGATAACTGCGTCTTTTGACTATAACTGACACATAAAGGCACACAAGTACGACGGGTGCTGGAAAGAATTCTTCCAATTTGAACATGAAAAGTGTGCAGATAACAGCTATCTTTGGGCCCTAACATGCATATAAAACCACAGGAGTGCGGTGAGGGCTGTAAACACTACAAACAAGTCTAACAAGAAAGATGTCCAGATAACTGACACTTATAAGCACACAAGTGCTGTGGGTGCTGGGAGACAACTTAAAAAAAGGTATAACAAAAAGTGTTAACATAAAAGCGATTTTGACCAAAACTGTCACTTGAAAGCACAAGTGCGGCGGGTGCTGGAAAGACTTCTTACTGGTAACAAAAAGTGTTAAGATAACAGCGACTTATGGTCAAAAGTGACACCTAAATCAACACAAATGCGACAGGTGCTAGAAAGACTATTAACAATAGTAACATGAACATTTTAAGGTAACAGCGACTTATGAACAAAACTGGCGTACAAAACACGCAGAGGCTGCGGGAGCTGGAAAGATTACTTACAATGGTAACAAGACAAGTTTGCAGATAACCGACACTTATAGCTATAACGGACACCTAAAGCCATACAAGTGCGGTGGGCGTTGTAAGCACTACTTACAATGGTAACCTGAAAAGTGTTCATATAACAGCGACTTCTGGTCAAAACTGAGTACTTGAAGCAACACACGTGCGATGGGTGTTAGAAATACTACTAACAATGGTAACACGAAAAGTGTTCTGATAACAGCGACATTTGGCCAAAACTGACACTTAAAATCAACACAAATGCGACGGATGCGAGGAAGACTTCTTTTGATGGTAAAACATTTTTTAAAGATTTCAACGACTTTTGGTCCAACTCACACTTAAGTCAACACAAGTGCGACGGGTGCTAACAAGACTACTAACAACGGGCACATGAAAAGTGTTATAGTAACAGCGACTTTTGGCCAGAACTGACGCTTAAAAGCACATAGATGAGTCGGATGCTGGAGAGACTACTTTAAAATGCGTCGGATGCTGGAGAGATGCGTGTAGTCTCTCCAGATGCGTCGGATGCTGGAGGGAGTACATTAAAATTGTGCAGGAAACAGCAACTCTTGGCCTGAACGAATACCTTAAACCATACAAGTGCGCCGGGTGCTATGAACACTTTTAACAATGGTTACGTGATAAGTGTACAGAAAACAGCGACTTTTAGCCATAACTGACACTTGAGGCAACACAAGTGCGACGGCTGCTAAAAAGACTACTAAGAATGGTAACATGAAAAGTATTACGATAACAGTGACTTTTGGCCATTACAGCCATTTAAAACCATACAGGTGCGGCGGGTGCTATAAAAACTATCATCAATGGTAACATGAAATGTGTCCAGATAACAGCGACATTTGGTTACAACGAACACTTCAAGCAAAACAATTCTACGGGTGCTAGAAAGACTTTTGACTGGTAACAGGAAAAGTGTTAAGATAATTGCGACTTTTGATCATAAATGACATTGAGAGTCACACATTTGCGCGGGTTCTGGTAGGTTTACTTACAATGGACAGATGAAAAGGGTGCAGATTACAGCTACTTAGGGCTATGACTGACACCCAAACCCAAAGGAGTGCGATGAGGACTATAAGCACAAATAACAACGGTAACATGAAAAGTGTCCAGGTAACAGCGACTTCGGCCATTACTGACACTTAAAAGCCCACAAGTGCGATGGTTGCTGGGAAGACAACCTACAATGTTGACATGAAAAGTGTGCAGACATCAGCTACTTTTGGCCATAACTGACACTTTAATCTACACAAGTGCGGCAGGTGCTATAAACACTACTAGCAATGGTAATATGAAATGTAATCAGATAACAGCGACTTTTGATCAAAACTGACACTCAAAACAACGCAAATGCGACGGGTGCTAGAAAGACTAACAATGGTAGAAGGAAAAGTGTTAAGATAACTGCGACTTTTTGCTTCAACTGACACTTGAAATCACACAAGTGCGGCGGTTGCTATAACACTACTAATAATGATAACATGAAAATTAATCAGATAACAGCGACTTTTGACCCGAACTGACATTTTATCTAACACAAGTGCGGCGGGTGCTAGAAAGACTACTATCAGTGATATCATGAAAAGTGTTGAGATAACAGCGACTCCTGGCCAAAACTAACACTTAAAGCATAACAAGTGCGTCGGGTGCTAAAAAGGCCACTACCAGAAAATGTGTTAGGATAACTGCGTCTTTTGACTATAACTGACACATAAAGGCACACAAGTACGACGGGTGCTGGAAAAAATTCTTCCTATGGGAACATGAAAAGTGTGCAGATAACAGCTATTTTTGGCCCTAACGGACATATAAAACCACAGGAGTGCGGTGAGAGCTGTAAACACTACAAACAAGTATAACAAGAAAGATGTCCAGATAATTGACACTTATAAGCACACAAGAGCGGTGGGTGCTGGGAAGACAAATTAAAAAAAGTTAGAACAAAAAGTGGTAACATAAAAGTTATTTTGACCAAAACTGTCACTTGAAAGCACAAGTGCGGCGGGTGCTAAAAAGACTTCTTACTGGTAACAAGAAGTGTTAAGATAATAGCGACTTATGGTCAAAAGTGACACCTAAATCAACACAAATGCGACAGGTGTCAGAAAGACTATCAACAATAGTAACATGAACATTTTAAGGTAACAGCGACTTTTGACCAAAACTGGCGTTCATAACACGCATGGGCTGCGGGAGCTGGAAAGACTACTTACAATGGTAACAAGACAAGTTTGCAGATAACCGACACTTGTAGCCATAACGGACACCTAAAGCCATACAAGTGCGGTGGGTGCTGTAAGCACTACTTACAATGGTAACCTGAAAAGTGTTCATATAACAGCGACTTTTGGTCAAAACTGAGTACTTGAAGCAACATACGTGCGATGGGTGCTAGAAATACTACTAACAATGGTAACATGAAAAAAGTTAAGAAAACAGCGACCTATGGTCATAACTGACATGTAAAACCATACAAGTACGCCGGCTGCTATAAACACTACTAACAATGGTAACACGAAAAGTGTTCTGATAACAGCGACTTTTGGCCAAAACTAACACCTAAAACAACACAAATGCGACGGGTGATAGAAAGGCTACTACCAATGGTATCATGAAAAGTGTTAAGATAACAGCAACTTTTACCTATAACTGACATTCAAAACCATACAAGTGCGACGGGGGCTTTAAACACTGCTAACAATGGCAACACGAAAAGTGTTCAGATAACAGCTAATTTTTGGTCAACACCAACAAGTAGAGCAACACAAGTGCGACGGGTGCTTGAAAGACTAGTAACAATGGTAACATGAAAAGTGTTAGGATAACAGCAATTTTCGACCATAACTGACATTTAAAATCATAGAAGTGCGGCGTGTGCTATAAACACTAATAACAATGATTACATGAAAAGTGTTCAGATAACAGCTACATTTAGCTATAACTGACATTTAAATCAAAACAAGTGCGATGGGTGAGAGAAAGACTACTAATTCTGGTAACATGAGAAGTGTTAAGATAGCAGCGACTTTTTGCCATAACTGACGTTCAAAACTATACAAGTGCGGCGGGTGCTATACGCACTACTAACAATGGTAACAGGAAAAGTGTTCAGATAACAGCGACATTTGGCCATCCTGACACTTAAATCAACACAAATGCGACGGATGCTAGGAAGACTTCTTTTGATGGTAAAACATTTTTTAAAGATATCAGCGACTTTTGGTCCAACTCACACTTAGGTCAACACAAGTGCGACGGGTGCTAACAAGACTAATAACAACGGGCACATGAAAAGTGTTATAGTAACAGCGACTTTTGGTCAGAACTGACGCTTAAAAGCACATAGATGAGTCGGATGCTGGAGAGACTACTTTAAAATGCGTCGGATGCTGGAGAGATGCATGTAGTCTCTCCAGATGCGTCGGATACTGGAGTGACTACATTAAAATTGTGCAGGAAACAGCTACTCTTGGCCTGAACGAATACCTTAAACCATACAAGTGCGGCGGGTGCTATGAACACTATTAACAATGGTTACGTGATAAGTGTTCAGAAAACAGCGACTTTTAGCCATAACTGACACTTGAGGAAACAGAAGTGCGACGGCTGCTAAAAAGACTACTAAGAATGGTATCATGAAAAGTATTACGATAACAGTGACTTTTGGCCATTACAGCTATTTAAAACCATACAGGTGCGGCGGGTGCTATAAAAACGATCAACAATGGTAACATGAAATGTTTCCAGTTAACAGCGACATTTGGTTACAACGAACACTTAAAGCAAAACAAGTGCTACGGGTGCTAGAAAGACTTTTGACTGGTAACAGGATAAGTGTTAAGATAATTGCGACTTTTGATCATAAATGACATTGAGAGTCACACATGTGCGGCGGGTGCTGGTAAGTTTACTTACAATGGGCAGATGAAAAGGGTGCAGATAACAGCTACTTAGGGCTATGACTGACACCCAAACCCAAAGGAGTGCGATGAGGAATATAAACACAACTAACAACTCTAACATGAAAAATGTTCAGGTAACAGCGACTTCGGCCATTACTGACACTTAAAAGCCCACAAGTGCGATGGTTGCCTGGGAAGACAACCTACAATGTTGACATGAAAAGTGTGCAGATATCAGCTACATTTGGCCATAACTGACACTTAAATCTACACAAGTGCGGCAGGTGCTATAAACACAATTAACAATGGTAATATGAAATGTAATCAGATAACAGCGACTTTTGATCAATGGTAGAAGGAAAAGTGTTAAGATAACTGCGACTTTTTGCTTCAACTGACACTTAAAGGCACGCAAGTGCGGCGGGTGCTGGAAAGACTACTAACAATGGTAAAATGAGAAGTGTGCAGATAATAACATTTTTTGGCCATAACTGACACTTCAAACCCCACGAGTACGGTGAGTGCTATAAACACTACTAACAATGGTAAATGAAAAATGTTCAAATAACGGCGACTTCTGTCCATAACTGACACTTTTTTCAATGCAACTGCACTTTGTGCTGAAAAGACTATCAACAACGGTACCATGCAAAGAATCCAGATAACAGCGACTTTAGACCATGGCTGACACCTAAAAGCACACATGTGCGGTGGGTGCTGGAAAGACAACCTACAATGGTAACATCAAAAGTTTGCAGATAACAGCTTATTTTGGCGATAACGGAATCCAAAAACCATACAAGTGCGGCAGGTGCTATGAACACCACTTACACTGTCAACATTAAACGTGTTCAGATAACAGCGATATTTGCCTATAATTGACACTTAATTAAACACAAGTGCGACGGGTGTTAGAAATACAACTAACAATTGTAACAAAAAGTGTTAAGGTAACAGCGAGTTCTGACCATATCTGACGCCTAAAAGCACGCAAGTGCGACGGAAACTGGAATGACTACTTTCAATGGTAACAAAGAACGTTTAGTGGTCAGCATCTTTTGTCCAAAACTCACACTTAGGTCAACACAAGTGCGACGGGTGCTAGCAAGACTACTAACAATAGGCACATATAAAGTGTTATGGTTAGAGTGACTTTTGGGACAAAACTGACGCCTAAAAGCACACAGATGCGACGGATGCTGGGGAGACTACTTTGAAATGTAACATTAAAATTGTGCAGATAACCGGTACCTTCAACTCTAACTGATACATTAAACCATACAAGTGCGGCGGGTGCTTTAAACACTACAAACAATAGTTACGTGATAAGTGTTCAGATAACAGCGACTCTTGGTCTAAACTGCCACTCAAAGCAACACAAGTGCGACGGGTGCTAGAAAGAATACTAAGAATGGTAACACGAAAAGTGTTAAGATAACATTGCCTCTTTGTTATAACAGATATTCAGAACCATACAAGTGCGGCGGGTGCTATAAACGCTACTAACAATGGTAACCTGATATGAGTTCAGATAACAGCGACATTTGGCTAAAACTGACTCATAAACAAAACAAGTGCGACAGGTGCAAGAAAGACTTCTAGCATTGGCAGCAGGAAAAATGTTGAGATAACAGCCACTTTTGGTCATAACTGACACTTAAAAGGCACACATGTGCATTGGGTGCTGGGGAGACTAATAACAATGGGAACATGAAAAGTGTGGAAATAACAGGTACTTTCGACCAAAACTGACACCTTAATAAACACTGGTGCGACGGGTGCTAAAGAGACAACTAACAATAGTAACATGAAAAGTGTTATGACAACAGCGAATTTTGGCTAAAACTGACATTTAAAACCGTACAAGTGCGCCGGGTGCTATAAAAACAACACCCATTGGTAACAAGAAAATTGTTCAGATAACAGCTACATATAGCTACAAATGACACCTGAAGCAAAACAACTGCGACGGATGCTAGAAACACTACTACCAAGGTAAGATAAAAAATGTACAGATAACGCGACTTCCAGATATAACTGACACTCGAAAGCAAACAAGTGCGACGGTTGCAAGAAAGACGACTAACAATGGTAATATGAAAAATGATTAGGTAACCGCGGTTTTTGACCAAAACTGTCGCTTAAAAGCACACAAGTGCAGCGGATGTTGGAAAGACTACTTGCAATGATAACATGAAAAGTGTCCAGATAACAGTTACTTTTATTCATAACGGACACTTAAAACCATACAAATACGACAGGTGCTAATAACCTTGCACACAATTGTAACAGGAAAAGTTTCTCATAACAGCGAATAATAGCCATAACTGACACCTAATGCAAGACAAGTACAACAGTTGCTAGTAAGACTACTAACAATGTTATTACGAAAAGTGTTAAGATAACCCGACTTTTGGCCATAACTGACACTCAAAGGCACACGAGTGCGGCGGGTGCTGGAAAGACTACTTAAAATGGGAATATGAAATGTGTGCGGATAACAGCTACTTTTGGCTATAACTGACAACTAAACCCACAGGAGTGCGGTGAGGGCCCTAAACACTGTTAACAACGGTAAAAGGGAAAGTTTTATGATAACAGCTACTTTTGGTCATAACAGACACAAAAAAAACAGTGATGCGGTGAGGGCTATAAGCCCCACAAACAACGGTGAGAGACAAAATGTTCAAATAACAGCGATTTTAATCATACCTGACACAGAGAGCAGATTCCCGTGGAGGTGCAATAGTTGTGAGGCAAATAGAAATCGGTCTTGGCGTTGTTCCGAAACAAAGTCACAATCCTACAACGATCTCAGCTCGTTTTGGAAGTGGACATGGTTTTCTGGGCTGCTGCAGGAAAGAAGAAAACTCCCTTGGGGTGGCAATTCTCCTAAGAATTTTGAAATCGTTCTCGGGGCGGCTTCGAGAACAAACTCACCCACCTACATCGATCTCAACTCGTAGATGAGGTGGACAGAGCTATCGGGGCTGCTGCATGAATGAAGTCTCTTCCCATTGAGGTGCTATGACTGTAAGGCGAATGGAAATCGGTGTCGGGTCGGCTCCGCGAACAAAGTCACTACCCTACGATGATCTCAGCTCGTAGGGAAGTGGACATGATTCTCGGATCTGCTGCTGGAATAAAGTCACTTCCCCTGGAGGTGCAATAGCAGTAAGGCAAATGAAAATTGATCTCGACACGGCTCCGAGAACAGAGTCACTCGCCTACAATGATCTCGGCTCGTAAATGAAAAAGACAGAGTTCTCGAGGCTGCTGCATAAATGAAGTCACTTCATTTGGAGGTGAAATACTTGTAAGGAACTTGAAATCACTCTCGGGGCGGCTTCACGAGCAAAATAAGTCTCCTACAATGATCTCGGCTGGTACATGAAGTGGACAGAGTTCTCGGTGCTGCTGCAGGAATAAAGTCACTCCTTTGGTGTAGCGATGCTTGTAATTAACTTCGGAATCCCCCTCGGGGCGGCTCTGCGAACAGAGTCTCTACCCTACAATGATCTCGTCGCGTCGATAAAGTGGACAGAGTTCTCGGGGCTGCTGCATGAATGAAGTCACTTCACTAGGAGGTGCAATGGCTGTAAGGCAAATGTAAATCGGTCACGGGGCGGCTCCGATAACAAAGTCATTACCCTACAACGATCTCAGCTCGTAGGGGAAGTGGACATGGTTTTCGGAGCTGCTGCAGGAATGAAGTCACTCCCTTGAAGTAACGATGCTTGTAAGGAACTTTGAAATCACTCTCGAGGCGGCTCCGAAAACAAATTCACCCTACAATGATTTCGGCACGTCGATGAAGTGGAAAGAGATCTCGGGGCTGCTGCATGAATGAAATCCCTTCCCTTCCCTTGGAGACACAATGGTTCTGAGGCAAATGGAAATCGGTCTTTCAGCGGCTCCGAGAACAAAGTCACAACCCTACAACGATCATAGCTCGTACGGGAAGTGTACGGAGTTCTCAGGGTTGCTGCAGGAATGAAAACACTTCCCCTGGAGGTGTAATAACTGTAAGGCAAATGGAAATCGGTCTTGTCGCGGCTCCACGAACAATGTCACTACCCTTCATTGAACTCGGCTCGTAGGGGAAGTGGACATGGTTCACGCGGCTGCTGCAGGAATGAAGTCATTTCCCCTGGAGATGCAATAGCTATAAGGCACATGGAAATCGGTCTCGGGGCGGCTCCAGGAACAAAGTAAATCTTTATCTTTCATATTAGCTTGTAGCTGAAGTGGACAGAGTTCTCGGAGCAGCTAATGAAGTCACTCCCCTGAATTGTCGATGCTTGTAAGGAACTTTGAAATCGCTCTCGGGGTGACTCCGATAACAAAGTCACTACCCTACAACGATCTCAGCTCGTAGGGGTAGTGGACATGGTTCTCGGATCTTCTGTAGGAAAGAAGTCACTTCCCCTTGAGGTTTAATGACTGTAAGGCAAATGGAAATCGGTCTCTTCCCGACTGAGAGGACAATGTTACTCCCCTACAATGAACTCGGCTGGTAGGGGAAGTGTACATAGTTCTCGCGGCTGCTGCAGGGATGAACCCACTTCCTCGGAGGTGCAATAGCTGCAAGGTAAATAGAAATCGGGTCCAGCGCGGCTTCGAGAACAATGTCACTAACTTATAATGATTTCGGCTCGTAAAGAGAGTCGACTGAGTTTCATCGACGAGCCTACAATTAGATCGGCTCTTCGATAAAATGTACAGAGTTCTCGGCGTTGATGCATGAGCGAAGTCACTTCCCTTGGAGGTGCAAATAGAAATCGGTTTTGCTGCGGCTTCGAAAATAAAGTCACTCCCCTACAATGATTCCAGCTAGCAGGGGAAGTGTCACGACCCTACTATGACCTCGACTCGTCGATGAGGTGGACAGAGTTTTCGGTGCTGTTGCAGGTATGAAGAAACTTCCTTTGGAGGTACAATGGCTGTAAGACAAATGGAAATCAGTCTAGGGGCGACTCCGATCTCACTAACCTACAATGATCTTAGCTACTAAGGGAACTGGACATAATTTTCAGGGCTGCCTCAAGAATGAAGTCACTCCCTTGGAGTGGCAATGCTTGTAGGTAACTTTGAAAGCTCGTAGGGGAAGTGTACATGGTTCTCGGGGCGGCTGCTGCACGAATGAAGTCACTTCTCCTGGAAATGCAATAGCTGTAAGGCGAATGGAAATCGGTCACAGGGCGGCTCCGTGAACAATATCATTACCCTACAACGGATTCAGCTCGTAGTGGAAGGAGACAGGTTTCTCAGGGCTGCTGAAAATATGAAGTCTCTTCTCTTGGAGATGCAATAGCTGTAAGGCAAATGAAAATCGGTCTCGACGCGGCTCCGAGAACAATGCCACTAACCAACAATGATTTCGGCTCGTAGGGGAAGTCGACTAAGTTGTCAGGGTTGCTGCAGGAATTAAGTCGCTTCCCTAAGACGTACAATGACGGTAAAGCAAATGGAAATCGGTCTCGGAGCGGCTTCGTGAACAAAGTCACTCGCCTACAATGATCTCGGCTCGTAGCTGACGTGGACAGAGTTCTCGGAGCTGCTGCAGGAATGAAGTCACTTCCCCTTGAGGTGTAATAACTGTAAGGCAAATGGAAATCGGTCTTGTCGCGGTTCCGAGAACAATATCACTACCCTACAATGAACTCGGCTCGTAGGGGAAGTTTACATGTTTCTCACCGCTGCTGCAGGAATGAAGTCATCTCCCCTGGAGGTGCAATAGCTACAAGGCACATATGAATCGTTCTCGGGGCAGCTCTGGGAACAAAGTAACTCGCTTACAATGATATTATCTTGTAGATGAAGTGGACACAGTTCGCGGAGCAGCTGCAGGAATGAAGTCACTCCCCTGGAGTGACGATACTTGTAAGGAACTTTGAAATCGTTCTCGGGATGGCTCTGATAACAAAGACACTACCCTACAACGATATCAGATCGTAGGGGAAGTGGAAATGTTTCTCGGATCTGCTAAATGATTGTGGTCACTTCCCCTGGAGTTTTAATGACTGTAAGGCAAATGGAAATCGGTCTCTTCGCAGCTCCGAGAACAATGTCACTACCCTACCATGAACTGGCTCGTAGGGGAAGTGGACATGGTTCTCGCGGCTGCTGCAGGGATGGAGTCACTTCCCTTTGCGGTGCAAAAGCTGCAAGGCAAATAGAAATCGGTCTTGCTGCGGCTTCGAAAAGAAAGTCACTACCCTACAATGATCTCAGCTAGCAGGGGAAGTGGACATGGTTCTCACACTGCTGCAGGAATTAAGTCACTCCCTTGGAGGGGCAATGCTTGTAAGAAACTTTGAAATCATTCTCGGGGCGGCGCCATGAACAAGGTAACTCCCCGACAATGATCTCGTCTTGTAGATGGAGTGGACAGAGTTCTCGGAGCTGCTGCAGGAATGAAGTCACTCCCTTGGAGTAGCAATGCTTGTAAGGAACTTAGAAATCCCTCTGGGGCGGCTCGTGAACAAAGTCACTACCCTATTATGATCTTAGCTCGTCGATGAGGTGGACAAAGTTCTCGGGGCTGCTGCATGTATGAAGTAACTTCCCTTGGAGGTGCAACAGCTGTAGGGCAAATGGAAATCGTTTTCTTGACGGCTTCGGGATCAGAGTCCCTCACCACCAACGATCTCCGCTCGTAGAGGAAGTTGACATGGTTTTCGGGGCTGTTGCAGGACTGAAGTCATTCCTTGTAGTGGCAATGCTTGTAAGGATCTTTGAAAACGCTCTCAGGGCGGCTCCGTGAACAAAGTCACCCCTACAATGATTTCGACTTGGAAATGAAGAGCACAGAGTTCTCGGCGCTGCTGCAGGAATGAAGTCATTTCTCTTGTAGGTGCAATGGCCTCGAGATAAATGGAAATTGGCTTCGGGGCGGCTCCGAAAACAAACGCACTGCCCTACAATGATCTCAGCTCGTAGGGGAAGTGGACATCGTTTCCATGGCTGCTGCAGGAATGAAGTCACTCCCTCGGAGAGGCAATGCTTGTACGGAACTTTGAAATCGCTCACAGGGCGGCTCCAAGAACATAAGCTCACCCCAACAATGATCTCGACTTGTATATGAAGAGGACAGAGTTCTCGGGGCCTTTGCAGGAATGTATTTACTGCTCTTTGGGTGCAATAGCTGGAAGGCAAATGGGAATCGGTCTCGGCGCGGCTCCGATAACAAAGTAACATTGCTACAATTATCTCGGCTCCTAGATGAAGTTAACAGAGTTCCCTGAGTTGTTGCAGGAATGAAGTCACTCCCTTGGAGTAGCGTTGCTTGTAAGGAACTCTGAAATCGCTCTCGGGGCGGCTCCGAGAACAAAATCACTACCTTACATTGATCCCAGCTTGTAGGGAAAGTCGACTGAGTTCTCGGGGCTGCTGAAGGACTGAAGTCACTCCCCTTGGAGGTGCATTAGTTGTAAGGCAAATGGAAATCGGTCTAGGCGCGGATCCGCGAGTAAAATCACCATCCTACTACGATCCTACTACAAGTACACAGGGGTGAGGATGGCCCATGGTGCAATGGTGGAGAGAGCACTGATGGATTTTGTGCTGATATCGAGGAGAGTGGTGAAGAGGCTGTTGGATGTGCGGGTGTTGAGAGGGGAGGGTGGAGGAGTGTCTGACCATCTGCTGGTGG
>SDVV010010631.1:0-16175 GCA_016164225.1 Gammarus roeselii
TAGAACAGGAGACATGGTTAATGAGCCTCCTGAGGACTGTCTGGAGGACATGAAAGAGCGCTTACGTCATAGAACAGGAGACATGGTTAATGAGACTCTTGAGGACTGTCTGGAGGACAAGAAAGAGCGCTTACGTCATAGAACAGGAGACATGGTTAATGAGACTAATGAGGACTGTCTGGAGAACATGAAAGAGCGCTTACGTCATAGAACAGGAGACATGGTTAATGAGACTCCTGAGGACTGTCTGGAGGACATGAAAGAGCGCTTACGTCGTAGAACAGGAGACATGGTTAATGAGACTCCTGAGGACTGTCTGGAGGACATGAAAAAGCGCTTACGTCATAGAACAGGAGACATGGTTAATGAGACTCCTGAGGACTCTGACAGACATGAAAGAGCGCTTACGTCATAGAACAGGAGACATGGTTAATGAGACTCCTGAGGACTGTCTGGAGGACATGAAAGAGCGCTTACGTCATAGAACAGGAGACATGTTTAATGAGACTCCTGAGGACTCTGACCGTGTCTCTAGTGGGTTAGTGACACAAATGACTTCAATATTGATCTTAATAAAATTGCAACAAGCTGCAAGATACTACACCTCGACATCGATGCTTCATCAGCATACGTTTATAACTTCTTTACTTCTCTGCTCGTCGAGAGGATGCAGTGCATTGTTCGCAGCAATCGAGCATCACGCAGTTAAAGTACAAAAAAATGGGTTAGGAAGGCCATGAGGGAAACTTTTGGAGTAGATTATATTATAGTTATAAGGCTTTCCAGAGCGCTGGCAACACAGTCCTTCTGGTAGCGGACGTCAAACCTGCAACTAGTGCTGCATCAATTCTGTCTCTGGCTCTGCTTCGCTCATGTGATGCTCAAGTCACTACAATATTATGAGAGGTCATGGAAGTTATTATTCAATATAAGTTCACAGCAGCAGGTAAGGGAAAGTTCGATCAATTCATTACAATTCGATGTCAGCTAAACTAATGGTTTCTCGAAGGAATCTGAGAAGTGGTTTGAAACCGAATGAATTCTGAGGTGACTCAGTAAGCTTCAGGCGAAGCATATTAGAAGGATTCAGGAACCGGCTCTTTGGAAAATGGATGTTTCGGCACTCCGCCCTGGTTGGGCATTCTGCTAATACACGGCAATTGTAAGAGGCACTGGACAGTCAATGCGCCCAATAAACTCTCAGCCGCAGACAATTCTCGATGAAATTGCGAAATGGCCATGGAGTTCCATCAGATGCATCTCTCAGAGAATGCTATAGCGCCAGGTTGCATCGTATGCCTTTTAATGGTCAAAGAAAACACAGAATGTGTGCAAAACATCACGAATATTAGTCACTATACGTGATAATGCATCCTGCTTTGACAGCATCTTCTAAAATCGGAATGTAATGGGAAGAGGAGCGAGTCTGCTTCATGGTGTCGGGTCACTCGGCAGTCACGATCTTCTCTAGGACCTTCGCTACACACGAGGTTAGGGCTACAGGGCGGCAACTGGTCAATTCATCAGTAGGCTTGCCATGTTTGGGGGAAGAGAGAACCACTGCCTCCCTCCGCCGATACGGAAAAGAGTGGGTAGACCAGACCGAGTTGTAAGCAAGGCATAGGTAACAAAAGTGCAGAAAGACGAAGGTGGCGGAGCGTCTCATAGGAAATTTGATCTTCCCCGGGAGCAGTGGGGTGGAAGACGCGAATTGCATTAAGGATTCGCGTTCAATTTATGGTTTATTATAAGCTACAGAATGGTTTGTGAAGAAATACAGATGACTTTGCTCCGTAATAAGTTTTGTCTAACAGAAAGTAGGGCTCCACCCAGAAACTGAACTAACGTAGGAGTAATGTGTTGGAAAAGTTGAGACTTTCTGCGGGTTGGTGTGGGTCGTTCCTCCCACCCTTCGTGTTGGAGGGGGATGAGAATTGTATTTTCCAATATTTTTTTCTCTTGCCAATTCCTCATTCAAGTCTCTCCTTTTCAACGCCTGTTCCACACCATCCATCCGCCCAAAATCGGTCTACCTCTAGGCCTGCGACCACTGGCCTCCGACTTCAGGGTGATGAAGGGGGGGGCAAGGGGTCTCAGGCCTAGAGGTAAACCTAAGTTTGAGTTGATGGATGGTGTGAAGCAGGTGTCGGGAAGGAGCGACATGAATGTGGAATTGGCGAGAGAGCATGCAATGAACAGGCGTGAGTAGACAATGGTTGTGAATAGTTGATTTTTGACGCTGCTCTGATGTGATTTTCCACTCTTGGAATCACGTTGTTGGGATGGTCGTGGATGAGGGGGAGGAGGGGCCTGCCATCCTGATGCGGCGGAGGTAAACCAGTGAGAGCTGTCGGGCCCTGCTGCTGACAACGGATCCTCGGACCGCACTAGTGATCAAGAGTGTGTTGCGGGGTTACCGGCCGGACCCTTTAGCAGAAAGGGGCTAAGCTGTGTCACTGTGAGCGTATGTGGGTGTGAGGTGCGCCTTGCGGTCGGCCACCCCCTTTTCTGGGGGATTCGGCCTAGTGTCTGTATCTGTTTTTCCAAGATAGGAAGAAGGTGTTTAGTGCTTTTTCAGTTTCTCACCTAAATATCATTCCATCTGCTTCTTCTAAGACGTGCTGGTATCAATTGAATGCACGCTTCCGTTGCCGCTTTACCATTTCGCAAAGATCACTCCACCAGGATGTCCTAATTACACGCGATGTTCCCATGGTTATATGGATGCTGCGGTCTGCTGCGTGAAGGAGAAGATAATCAAAGTTTTCCTCAATTTCGTCTCAGGATATATCCCGAGATGGGAGAGGTGTTGTTGTGCAAGCGGTGAACGATTGCCAGTTGGCTTTACGCATTATCTATCGGCGAGAGGTAGAAGCATCTTCAGGGTGGAGAGTAGTGATGGTGATGGGGAAGTGGTCAGTTCCGTAGGGCTTCTCCAGCGCTTGCCAGGCAAAGTCTGAAGAGAGGATTGGGAAGCAGAAGGACGCGTCAATAGACAATAAAGAGGCTGTCATGTGTGGAAGTGCGTCGGTTTCCCAGTATTGTGGTGTACAGTGTGGGAAGATGGAATGTTTCCCGTGTCCTCCAATTACATCAGCTATGTCTTCACCCAAAAGAGGTGTTTGGCGATAAGATCACCTTCAAGAAGGTAGGGCGCAGGAAGTTGACCAACGAGGTGTAAGAGTAGCATGCATAAAAACAGTTCATTGGGAGAAATATAAAGGTTACAAATAGTAACAAGAGTCTGTAGACCTGTTTGTGGAACGATTGTAGTACATGTGGTTGCTGTATTGTGACCAGGCCTGTGTCCGGTCGAGCGTCTGCAGTGGGTGAGATGAAGTGGGCTTTGTACCCACTGGGAAAGATGGTTTGCATAGCCCCAGGAGAGTTTCCTAAAGATAAACCATCATTGGATTATAGGTTTAGGTTTGTTTCAGTATTTCAGCATAGTTAGCACGATTTACATCCTCTAATGTGTTCTGGGCCTTCATGGATCTGGAGAAGGCATACGCCAGGATTGACATGGAAGCGCTGTGGAGGGTGTTGCGTTTGTATGGAGTGGGTGGACATCTGTTGAAAGCGGTGCAGAGTTTCTTTGCTGACAGCCGAGAATGTGTCTGAGTGGGAAGCGAGGTGAGTGATTGGTTCACAGTGAAAGGGGAACTGAGACGAGGCTGCGTGATGTCTCCCTGGCTGTTCAACCTCTATATGGATGGAGTGGTCAGGATGGTGAACGCGAGTGGGCTGGGTCGTGGCTTAGAACTGTTGGAAGCAAAGGGTGGAGTTGGCAGTTGAGCCAGTTGCTATTTGCTGATGATACGGCCCTGGTTGCGGATTCAGAAGAGAATCTATGTAGGCTAGTGTCTGAGTTTAGTAGAGTGTGTGAGAGAAGGTAGCTTCGAGTGAACGTGGGTAACAGTAAAGTAATGAGATGCTCGATGACTGTCGATGCGAGCAAAATTAGTGTCCCCCTAAATGGAGAGCTCTTGGAGGAAGTTAAGTTCGGTGTTTTAAATATCTGGGCTCCCATGTGGGGATACCTGAACTAGAGGAAACTGAAGTGAAGAAGAGGTGTAAAGTGTTGGGTGCACTGAAGATTGTAATGAGCTGCAGGACGTGGGGATGAAAGTAAAGCGAGGGCTATATGAGGGTGTTGTTGTCCCAACTGTGCTCTACGGAGCTGAGACTTGGGGGGTGAGAGCAGAGCAGAGGAGAGAAGGTTGAATGTTTTCGAGATGAAAAGTTTGAGGAGCATGGCTGGAGTAACGCTGAGAGACCGGATCATCAACGACGTGGTTTGAATCAGAACAGGGATGGTGAAGAAGTTGGAGGACCGAGTGGATTCGCGTGTTTTGAGATAGAGAGGATGGACGAAGGGAGATTGGTGAAAAGGGAGATGAATGCGAAGGCGAGTGGTCGCAGGCCTAGAGGTAGACCGAAGTTTGGGTGGATGGATGGTCTGAAGCAGGCGTTGGGAAGAAGAGACATGAATGTGGAGGTGGCGAGAGAGCGTGCAATGAACAAACGCGAGTGGAGAATGGTTGTGAATGATTGATTTTGACGCTGCTCTGATGTGCTTTCCCGCCCTTGCCATCCCGTTATCGGGACGGTCGTGGGTGATGGGGGCCCGGCCATTATGACGCGGCGGGGGTAAACCAGTGAAAACTGTTGGACCCCGCTGCTAACAACGGATCCTCGGACTGCACTCGTGACACGGAGTGTACGTTGCGGGGTGACCGGCCGGACACTTCAGCACGAAAGGGCTAAGTTGTGTGAGTGTGAGCGTATGAGGGTGTGAGGTGCGCCTCGCTGTCGGCCACCCCCCTTTCTGGGGGATGCGGCCTTGTGTCTGTATCTGTAACGTTCCATTGAAGGACGAGTGTATCAGACATGGGGAACTTACTTCAAAAAAAGTTAAGGTTCAAGCTCAAGTTGGTGTGGTCTTATTCAATATCATTCTCGAACACCATGTCACTCACGGCCTGTCGAACGAGCTCGACGAGTATTATTAGAGCTTTTTTATGGGTTAGGAGTCAACGAAGGGTCATTTCCGGTTAAATTATCGTACAGATCGAAGCCATTGAGCATAGTGCTGGTCAGCGGCTAGCGAGGGTTCTTGGTTTGGGATGATGATGGGGTGGGATGACTACCACGCGATAATGTATTCAGCGCACATCCCTTGGGATTACAAGTTAGAGTGGCTGAGCGAGGTTGAGACGGAGGGGTTTGGCGCCCTAATGGGACACTAGAAAGACATTTGGGGTTGGGAAGTACTAGCCTAGCTAGCCTGCACGGCTACTAGAGGATATCTAGGTTAGGCTTGAAGCGAGGTGGGTTTAGTCGTTGGCGACAGATCACAAGCCCTTGTTGTAAGCTAACGAGGGGTGCGCTGAGGTGGTGGCATTTTTCCATGTGGTGCTGCCTTCTGCGATGGCTGGTCATTGTCCAGCTCCATTTCTGGGACTCCATTTGCGCGTCGATCAGCAAGGGACGGGGCGAAGAGGGAGTTAGAAAAGGTATCTATGCAAGAGTTTTCGCGGTGCCGGGTAGTACGAATTACGGTCGTCGTGGGTTTTCCCAAGTTCGTTGTAGGTTTGGAGGAATTCTTGTTATGAGTATCCTCGCTGTCACTGCTGCAAGTCAACAAGCTGGCGGATAAATTCATCGATTACTTGCCTCTTGGCCTCGAGATAGGAATGACGTTCTCTACATTGAACCGAGAATATCTCACTTTTGAGTCTGTGATAATATCAGCCGCGTGACACTGCAGGGTGGATCTATGAACAGTTTGCGCTTTAAGCGGGTCGGTCACAGTTGCAGTCACGTGTGCACTGGAGTCTTTGTCCTTACGGCACCGAAAGCTATTTCAGCAGCCAGTGCTGCATCAAGTCATCGACACGTCATCGTTCGTCTCCGGGATTGCCTGGTCTCATGGCACGCCAAGGTTACTACAGTTTATAGTGATAAATCACAGTCGTGTTCTACTCAAAATGAGCAAAGAAACAGTGGCCCTCCGGGATGAAGGAGTCTATCGGTGGGTAAGGTGCAGTATGATCATTTCAAATCAGATTTCAGCTAAGAGGTTGAGTTTTCGAAGGTAACCGAGAAGCGGTTCTGCACTGAAAGGCCTCAGAGGAAACTTAGTAAGCATTAGGCAGAGAGTATTAGGAAGGTCCAGGGACCGGCTCCTGGGAAAATGGGTGTGTCGACATTCTGTTCAGGTTGGGCACTTAGATAGGACATGGGCTATTGTAAGAGGGACTAAGCAGTCCATGCAGTATGGCGGTAGCAGCGACTCTATTAGGTGTCTATGCGTTACCCTTCTGTGCCCAATTCTCAATCGGCATAGAATTATCTCAGCTTGTCGACATTGGCTGCTCGGCGCCAGAAGGACGATGACTCTAGCGCGCTAGAAAGCCTCGTCACTCTAATCTGGAGACGCCCAAAGTCTTCAAGCATAAGAGCGTCTTTGATTGTGCGCATTCTATTTCTCGTAGGAACATCAGACCACTTCCATGTGTATCATTTATCTTGCGCAGTAGTTTTAACTGCTAGGCCAAAACCTCTGTATGGAAGTGGACGCTGTTCTGCTGGGTCAGGCCCCGCTGCATCTCTTCACGCTGCTTCGTCTGTCAGCCCATCGCCCAAAACCCCACAGTGGGTTGGATCCCAGCATAAACGAACGTTCTTGTTCCAGGAGGATAATCGTACAAGCCAGTGCATGATTGCTGAAACTATAGGATAGCAATTATTGAAGGTCTCCAATTGTTGAAGGTCTCTAGGGTTTGAAGCGCGCTAAAGCACATCACAAAAAACTGCGATATTGACATCTGGGAGAGTATCGGCCGCTAAGAGAGCTTCGGCAAAGGCCGTGAGCTCAGCAATGAAGACTGACGTTGATGGCGGGAGTCTCCTAGCTCGGACAATACCGTTGCACAGTCCACAGCATTGTCATCTTTTGATCCATCAGTTAAGATATGCAAGCGACTAGTGAGATGAGTTCCCGCATGAGCGTTAAGATTAACACAAAAACTTTAGTGTTAAAAATATGTCTTTTGGCCAGTAAAATAGAAAGGGCAAAGCCTATTTTCTGCTATTCGCCTGATGGGGCTTCATCTCGCGGGAGAGGGTCCAGCATGTTACATGGCAGCCCAAAATCAGCATTGAGACGTTCAATGCGGTGTGAGAGGCTCGAGGAAGGAGCCTGACTGGGAGCTGTCAAACTGTGGTGTATGTAGGGGAGGTGGAGCGAGCGAGAATAGGGCAATATAATTTAAGATCAATTGGCTCCCGTTGCAGAGTAAGACCAGGCTCACCAAATCCACAGAGTAGGCAGACAATGAGGGAGGAGCGGAGAGCTGAAGCACAGGTGCAAAGAGAGGCATTGTGAACTGGTTTCAATGTTTGGAGAACATTTGGTTTCATGGAGCCGCAGATTTGGATTTGATTTGATTTGGGCCTCATTTCCACCAGAGCCTCAACGTGAGTCATAATAGGCTCCCCCGTAGGGCGTGATGGAGCCGCAGACAACGCTCCCTTAGTCCAGTTTGAAACGGATGATAGCGCGGAGAAGACAAAATGATGTTGTTCTGTCTGCACCACAGGTGAAACGCATTGCAATCGGAAGAATTATAGATCGATGCATTCAAGCAGTCTATTTCACGCTGTTGCACGTGGTACTTCCAGGTTGGTTTCTGATCGAATATTAGTCATAGAAAACGGACTGCAGGTAGGAAAGAGATAATTTCTGCAAAGTCTGAGGACTCGTTCCATGTATGTGTGGGACTGATGAAAATGAAGTGCACATGATTTGCTCTGGGAGATTGTAAAGCCTCGAGATCATTTTTACATGCTTCCTCTCTTTTCTATTAACAACGTTTTACCACCTAGACAGTTGTTCAGAGTAGATCGATCTTTCAAGCGTAAATCAGGAATAATAAAAAATAAAAAAATTAAATAGAATATTAAATATGCAAAATAGAAGGGGAAAAAACTATAAAATAAGCAAAAGAACAGGAAAAAACTCCTATGGGAAAGAGTTGTGAAGATAAAAGGAGAGATACGGTATTGTAGTTCTAACAAAACAAACGAGGGGTAAGTGGGGTAAACGAAGAAAAGCATGACCAGAAAATGGTATTGAAAGAGAGGTAGTGAAGAGTGGCGCATAGAAAGATCAGAAAGGAAATGAGGGTGTTCACCCGCTCGATTAGGCCGTGACCCAGTGTGACCCGTGAGCCAGAAGCTCATGGGGAGGGGGGGCAAATAAAATAACAAGGGATGATGCTCATCTGATAACCAGAATTTTCCTCAAGAAGTAGTTACGCGTGAGTAGGAAAAGTTCCATTCTCGAGGAAATCAAACACCTAGGGTGTGCGCGAGGACTTCAGCCATAGCGTTAGAGGCTCCTACCCTCATGTGGCGTGCGAAGACTATATCCGTAATATTGGCGACTATGACTCACCTGAGGCATGAGAGAAGGTCTTAGCTTTGAGGCTCTCGGGTGCACACCACGGGAAGGGCACCTTCTTGGCTTCTGTCATGATGTAGCAGTCGTCGGCCTGGCTCAGAGACCGCGTCAAGCCAAAATCACCCAGTTTGGCCTGAAGAGCATCAAAAAACGAATACAAATGAGTATTCACAGCGAGAAACTGTGTAGCTGGATTAGACAAAGTAGCACCAATTTTAGGTCTGATCAGATAGATTAAAGAAAGCAATAAAAAAATACTAGCATTCATGAGACAAACGAAGGTACTTTCAAATATTCTTTTTGCCACTGTTGCTCCAAGAGAGGATCAACACCACGGTTAGCAAGCCGTAGCTAACCGTGGTTATCATTGTTGCTCGAAGAGAGGATCGACACCACGGTTAGCAAACCGTAGCTAACCGTGGTTATCATAGTTGCTCGAAGAGAGGATCGACACCTCGGTTAGCAAACCGTAGCTAACCGTGGTTATCATGCAGAATGCAAATATTGCAGTTCGACAGCATGCAATGGATTAGCGTCAGCGGAGAATGGCTGTGAATAAATGATTTGTTGACGCAGCCCTGATTGCTTTCCCACCCTTGACATCTCGTTGAGAAACAAGATGATCGTGGCCTGGGTGAGGGTCACTATGACGCAACAGGGGTAAACTAGTCCCGTTGTCGGCTCTGCAGTCGACACTGACCTCGGACCGCACTCATTACTCCGAGGGTGTTGCGGGGTCTTCCGCCGGACCCTTTAGCGCGAAAGAGCCAAGTTGTTTGATTGTGATTGTATGAGAGGAGTGTAAGGTGCACCTTGCCGTCGGCCACTCCCCTTCCTGGGGTATTCTAGCGCCGAGCGTCAGATCGTAATCGGTGTTGCAAGAAGTCATTGTCAGTCTCATGCTAAACAAACTCCAGTACAAGTCTCTCCTCCACTTTGCAAGCACTGACCGTGTCCTCCGACGCAAGGAAGATGTTTCTGGCGGCGAGGTCCCTGTGAATGCAGCGCTGCGACTCAAGGTACCGCATGGCGCCGCACACTTGCAGCACGAAGGTGCTGCTCGCTGAAGGCAGAAGGAGGTGAGAAGAGGTTAGTGCAAGGGAAAGACAGCTGGTGCGGCGGAGCCAAATCAATGTCCAAGTGTTGGGGAAATGCATGGCTTGGGTTCTTCATCTATTTCAAACAAAAGAAAATACACTCTTCTGTCGTTCAGACTAAAAACAAATGTCACGGCAGTGAGGATGGATTGATCCACCATATAATGTAACACTGAGAGTAGTCAGAATGGATTGACGATCATTCATACATCGTCTGCTACAGGCAGTTCACATTACAAACTGGTTCTCGTCTCATCTGACAAGTTGACGCTGAATGTGGACTAGGCGTTAGTTATAATATCATCCAGGTGGATGATACGCCTGATCAACCAATTGTAAATGTAGCATAAACAAAGTTTCTCAGTGTGAGGGCTGGTAGCAAGATCACTTCTCTTTTGTTGCCTGGAAATTATACAAATAGTGTAGCATCCTATACATCATTAGAGTTTGTCCAACAACTGCCGCAAAATGTCATTTGTAATACAGCCTTATTTATCCCTTTCTGGTCTGCTGTATAAATGGGTATGTTTGAATCTAGTCGAAAGTGACTTTAGAACACCATCACAAGCTAGCATGCGACCACACCTTGCCTCTCTTTAGTGAGTGAAATATTGTCCACTGTGTCGCATCATCTCTTCCGCTGTTGTGTTTGATTAAAAAGCATCAATCAATTAACTTACATTTAAAATCATAATTTTGTAAAACCTAATATTACCAATGTAAAATCTTTGTAATATTTCAGATATACCAATTCACCGCAACTCATCAACACCATCCTAACTGTTCATCAAATACAGGGCTGCTAAAACTTGGAATTTGATTGATACAGATGCACGAGCGAGTAGCAGTATAGGAACCGTTAAACGAAAACTAAAATACACCTATTTGAACTTGTACCAGCAAAAATTTTTCAACTGTAATTTACTTCCCATATATATGCAAGTTACCATGTCATCTATTCGTTATGTACCAGGGTCATTTCCATTCCAATGTGTTCTTACTTATCAGCCATGAATTGATAGCTGATAAAATGGTTTTTATCCGGCGCATATACTATCAATAATGATAGTTGTGATTAGTTTGTCTGACAAACATTACGTTAGAAGCTAAAAGTATTCAATCCAATGTTAGACATTGTGTGCTCTCAGCTCTTTATTAAATGTAAGCATAAACAGCATGCTGTCATGATTACTAAAACGACTTTGGACATAACTTACATTACTTAGTCTTCTAGACATCACTAGTTCAGTGTGACTTTCCTTTTGTCGTGAGATATTGAACAGTTAGGACTAGTGTACACCAATAATATCAATTGATTGTTGGGATGTGGAGTTGAATTTATGTACCATTCCTGTTTATATATTATAATCAAGTATATTCAAATAAATTTGACTTAAGAAGCAAATGTTATCTCCCCGAATAGCTCATGCTGACGAAAACCTGGTGCATATCATCTTTGTTTTGTTGGCTTTTTGTAATTTTTAAACCTGTCATTATACCTTATTAAACATGACTTCCATAAATATTATTGGAGTATTCCTGGATCAGGTAGTAGCCGTGTATTTCGTGTCATAATAAGCGACAAATAAAAGCGAAGCGAATGGGAGGGGAGGAGGGGCAAGGGATCCTATGATCAATGATTACTTCCTTCTAAAACAGCAAGACGAGAGGTGGGAGGAGAGACACACTCTCGCCGAACCCCATCGTTAGACTGGTCGGTGAAGGTGTGTGTCTGTAATACGGATGAAGCACAGTTTGTCAGGAGGAAGTTAGATGTATTGGCGCTGAGTGAGGCGAAGTTGATCGGTTAAGGCGAAGGTGAGTGGTGTGGCAAGTGGAAGGAAGTTAAGCGCATAGAAAGGTGGGCACGAGAAGGTGCGGTATTGTTAATGAATGATCGGTTGGCCATTGGCGTTACGGAATGGTAAGAAGTCCTCTTACTTGATGTGGGCGAAGGTTAAGAAGGTATAGAGAAGTGGGCGTTTATGAGTAGTTACTTGCGGAACAGGTAGCGAGAGGAGCGAAGAGACGTGCGAGCATTTTTTAAATTTGCCTGAATGAGAGTATTGAGAGTTTTGGAGGTCAATACAACGTAGTGGTACAGGGGGACCTAAATAATAGAATTGGAAATGTAGAGGAAGCGGACGTGATAAGCCGGTATGGTGTTCCAAGTAAAAATGACTGTGGGAGGGGAGCAGGTAATGGAGAGCAACTTGTTCAGGTAGCAAGATACCATCACGTACAGATGGGTAAAGATCGCGTGCGGTGCAGTGTTGGATAGAGCACTGGTGAATTTCGTGTTTCTTTCGAGGAGAATGGTAAGAAGGCTGTAAGATGCGCGGGTGTTGAGTGGTGAGGGTGAAGGAATGTCTAACCATCTGCTGGTGGAAGGAAGATTGAGAATGGAATAGAGGTGGAAGAGAACAAAATAGCGTGAGGAGGAAGAAAAGCAGTGATGCTGAATGAACTGAAAGTGGTAAGCAGAGCTGAGTAGTCCTAACAGGCGTTGAATGAGAAATTACAGTGTGAGAGGGCAAGGCCTAGGAAATGTTTGAGAAAAATGGGAGGAGACGTTCAGAGATGAGTTTTTGAGATGTGTAAAGATGTTCGTTGTTTATGCCGTATGAACGATGAGGTTAAAATAGCAGTTGCGCATAAGAAAAAAGTTTTTGAGATGTGATTGTATTTGAGGTTTGAAGTGGCGCATAACAAAACTATCTAGAACAGAATGAAAAGAAATGCAGATTTGGTGAGAAGAGAAAGAGGTATGCGGTTGTATCAGAATTCTGAGAAGCAAAAAAACATTCTTTAAAGAAGTGAAGATGACAAGAAAGGAGGAGGTGGTGGAAGATGTAAACGGTCGGTTGTTTTTAGGAATTTTGGATCTTTGGTAGAGGAATGCTGAGTATTTTTATTACAGTTCAGATTAGAGCGAAGAGGCTACTGGCGTGCCGGAATCAGCGTCCTTCTCATGCCGAACGTCAAACCAACAGCAAGTGCTACATCAAGCAATACAAATTTTAGATTCGATTAAGTCGATGTCCTTCATGCTGCGAATATCAAAGCTATATACACACGGGTGTCACATGAGATACAGGAACTCCTACGGTGCTGAGGGCTTAGAGTCCGAGCAACACCCGGGTGACAGCAACGAGCTCTAGTGCCTCAAAGATTCGCAGATGCCCTCGATGTGCCGGGGGCAATGCGCCCCAACACCTGGTGAGGGGGAAGTTGAAGAACATACAGTAAACGGGATCTCATGCATGAAATTTACTCTCTGTGTAGGAATCTCACGCATGAAAACAGAAGGCGTGGAAAGAAGGAATAGGAGAAGAGTCGTAAGAAAGGGTTGTATGAAAGAAACAGCGCAACTTGGTTGTTATTAGCCCACCAAGAGGAGAAAATTTATGACCGGTGTGCATCGACAAATGGGAGGTCTTAGTTAGAATGAAGGACCGGTATGCCTGAGGTATGAGTTTGTTGTGTGTGGTGGTTAAGTTGTGGGAGAGAGTGTTAATCGAGAGGATTGGCGACAGTTCGGATCATACCAGTGGCGAGGGATAGTATGGGTGTGCAGAACACTTTTTCAGTGAGACTAGTCTGGGAGTAGAATCACCCAAATGAAAGGATATGTTCTGGGCCTTCGTGGATCTGTAGAAGGATTTTGATAGAGTCGATCGGAAGGCGTTGTAGAGGGTGCAGTGTTAGTATGGAGTCACTGGATGGATACTTGTCGAGAGGGGTGCAGAGTTTTGATGATGGCAATAGAGCACGCGTTTTGCTTAGATTAGATTTGAGTGTCAAGGCTTTCTAGTGCACTGGAGTCAAAGTCCTTCTGGCACCGAACTGCGTTTTGCTTAACGCTAGCTCCTACAGCGCTAGAGAAGCCACGGCCAGCGCACAGCCCAAAAACCCGGATAACCACATACATGTGCATGTTGGAAATGATACGACCTGTGCTTGCCCCAACAATAGACCATGAGCCCTGAGGAAGTTTATGTTGTTTCGCGGGTGTTCCCACAGATCATACACCGACGTGATATTATGGCGAAACCTGCCGGATGCAATAGCTGGGCACGGCGTCATGACGTGCGCGATCGTATCGGACGAACCCCGTTACCGCAGGCAGATATCGGAAGGTGCATTCCAGAATCTATGTTGGAATGACAGGAGGGTCGAGTGGTGTCCGCACCTCAGCCACGACAGATGATTAGATTAGAGTGTTAAGGCATTCTAGTGCACTAGAGTCACCGCGACAGATGAACCCTGTCACCCGAGGGCAACCGCAGCTTCTCCTCGTCCACTTCCGGTGAGTGACTGAAGAATCGTGTTAGCTCTATGGTCAGCCAGTGCAGGAACTATGAAGTGTGAGTGTATCTGTTTTTGTATAAATGTGTCATCTGTATGATTGGGAATGGTGATGCGAAAGGAGCCGAAGTGTGCTGCCAATGCGTTTTGTATACGTCGGTGATTTTGACGTGAGGGTTCAATAGGTGATGGTCAGGATGGGCCAGGTCCACAATTTTGTTAAAGACTCGTGTCCATCTCGTATCAAGATGAAGTTTGAGAGGGAGTAACTCGGTTTCCTAATGCAAATGGGGAATGTGTGTGGCCTTCGTGAAGCCCATTGCGATGTGTAAGGCCGTGTTCTGCATTCTTTGTAGGGAATTGATGAGTATAAGAGCAAAGTCAGAGGATGATGCGGTGTTTGCGTAAGAAATGATTGGTCTGATGAATTGTTTGTATTGTGTTGAAATTGAATCCTTTGAGTGTTCGTAGGTAATTGTGATAAGTGCATGAGTCACGTTCAGTCTAGGTTTGACTTTAGTGCTGATATGGTTTGTGTGCGGTTTGTGTGCGGTTTGCGCGTCGTTCGTGTGTCATAAGTTTCTCCATGAATCGTTGGAGTGAGACTGGGGAATAGGGGAGTGTGGTCGAGTGTGACATGAGGGTGGATGAGGTGTTCACTGTTATCTGGTGTTAGTAATGTGAGAGATGACTTGCTTACGGACACATTCATTGTTATCCAGCAGCCAGACTTCGAGGCGAGATCAGGTAATGCTGGGAGTGTGTGGCTACGGTCTCGTGTTTGTGATGTTGTGTGATGATTGTTAGATCGTACAGCTGATGTAGGTGATGGGTTGTGTTGGTGTGGGCGTTAACGTGCTATGGGAAAAAGACGGAGCCCCGTTGGGCACCATTAGGGAAGTGGCGTATTCAAACGAACACACCAGGCACTCCAAAATTTTCGAACGATTCAGGAGGAAAGAAACATGTCCTTATGAGGCTGGATCTTCGTTGAGTTACAGTATGGGTATGATTTTCGCTTGCTCTCCGGTGTTGGGTATGGTGCTGTGTAGAATAGAGAGGTTTAAGATGCCTGAGAGTCCTGATGACGGGTGGACCTGAGTGTTTAGTATCAATGAATGATATCCGTCAGAGCATGTTGCCGAAGATTTCTTGATCTGGCTGATGGCGGCTATGGTCATGACTGATGTAAAGGGACGGTCAATGTTTGGGTTTAATCTGTTGTTTCTGTAACTGCTTCAGTATCACCCTATTGACTGAGTGGTGTGGTAGCTGGCAAGGGTGTGCATAGTATGCGTTCAGTATACCTGCTTGTTGAGGGTCTTTTGGTATGGTGTGCGCGTTAGGTGGTAGGATTGCCTCATGTGTTTTGAGCTATATGGCTTGTGGTTTCGTTGTAGAGGATCCTGATAACTCTCCATAATATAGATAGCGAGGTCCTGAAGTTGGTGTTTGCCAGAACATCCCACCAAACGCGCCTGTTGCTAACAAATGTTAATATCTATTTATAGGTAAGAGGTTTGAATCTGTATGATACTGTCGTTGTAGGAGGGTAAACTACGGAGCTGGTTTCGCTGTTGAATTTTACGTTTAATGAGGGCGGAGACGGTTGTATTGAAGCCACGGATGAATGCGTCGGGTATATATATGTTATTTATCTGAATGGTTAAGCATGGTGGGGAAGTATTTTGTGAGAGCGTCAATATATTTGTAATATGTGATGTCGAAGTCGAGAAGGGCGGTTTCTCTTGACGCTGAGTATTCGTCCTATTCTGCTCTTTAAACTGCCAATAACAGCTCAAAGTTACTTTGGGAGAGCAGAATGAAACATCAGGAGAGGTCTTTTGAGTGTTAGGGTTAACTGATTTGCGAATGGGTGTCTAGGTTGTTTAATGTGATCAGTGTGTCAGGTTGGTCAACTAGGACCAACTTGACTTCATCAGGTCAAGTTGGGGCGGGAAAGCACATCAGAGCAGCGTCAAAATCAACCATTCACAACCATTCTTTACTCACGCCTGTTCATTGCACGCTCTCTCGCCACCTCCACATTCATGTCTCTTCTTCCCAAGGCCTGCTTCAGACCATCCATCCACCCAAACTTCGGTCTACCTCTAGGCCTGCGACCACTCGCCTCCGCATTCATCACCCTTTTCACCAATCTCCCTTCATCCATCCTCTCCAAGTGCCCGAACCATCTCAGTACATGCGAATCCACTCTGTTCTCCAACTTTTTCACCATCCCTGTTCTGATTCGGACCACGTCGTTGGTGATCCGGTCTCTCAACGTTACTCCAGCCATGCTC
>SDVV010010632.1:0-16175 GCA_016164225.1 Gammarus roeselii
GTACTCTACGGAGCTGAGGCTTGGGGGGTGAGAGCAGAGGAGAGAAGAAGGTTGAATGTTTTCGAGATGGAGTGTTTGAGGAGCATGGCTGGAGTAACACTGAGAGACCGGATCACCAACGACGTGGTTCGAATCAGAACAGAGATGGTGAAGAAGTTGGAGAACAGAGTGGATTCGAGTGTACTGAGATTGTTCGGGCACATGGAGAGGATGGATGAAAGGAGATTGGTGAAAAGAGTGATGAATGCGGAGGCGAGTGGTCGCAGGCCTGGAGGTATACCGAAGTTTGGGTGTATAGATGGTCTGAAGCAGGCGTTGGAAAGGAGAGACATGAATGTGGAGGTGGCGAGAGGGCGTGCATTGAACAGGCGTGAGTGGAGAATGTTTGTGAATGGTTGATTTTGACGCTGCTCTGATGTGCTTTCCCGCCCTTGGCATCCCGCTGCCGGGAAAGTCGTGGGTGGGCGCGGGGGGCGAACATCATGACGCGGCGGGGGTAAACCAGTGAAAACTGGCAGGCCTTGCTGCTGACGACGGTTCCTCGGACTGCACTCGGGACCCAGAGTGTAATTTGAGGGGCTACCGGCCGGACCCTTCAGCACAAAAGGGCTAAGTTGTGTGAGTGTGAGCGTATGAGGGTGTGAGGTGCGCCTTGCCGTTGGCCACCTCCCTTCTGGTGGATGAGGCCCAGTGTCTGTATCTGTATCTGTATTGACATACAGCTGATTCCCCTTAGTTAGGTGGGTGGCTAAGTTAGGCTGACACAGAGGGGGAGGCGCCGAATCTCCCCGCTACAAGACCGCCATGTCCTTGCCGAGGCTCGAACCCGCGACATGCAAAACATGAGGCTAACACTGCAGTCGGATACACTCAGCCACGGCGGCCGAACTCTAACGAACATATGGCAAACTTTAAGACATGACAGAGCCGAATTCTGGGTTGGAACCCAAACCAGAACTTCAATTACGTACGTTAGCATGACGAAATGCTATCTTATATGTGGATCTCATGGCATCTGGCGTTCTTTTTGAGTTCGCAGACTAAATATGCATAAAGTTCATCGTGGGTAGGACGTGGTCATTGAAAAGCGTATTCCTTGGTCAGCAAGACCAAGTATCAAAGGTCTGCTGTGCAATCACGTATCGTACCATGAATGAATATCGCCAAATATATCGTACGTTTGTGAAGCGGTTTAATGAAAATATCTTCAACGCAATGTCATTGCATCTGTAACTTTTCAGTGAGATATGTACAAAAAAAATTGCAGTCCAAACTCAATGTCATCCGTATTTGCGAAGGCAGCTTTTCAGAAAGCACTTAAACAATCAACATTAAGGTACAACCACAAGCTGCATACAAATCCAAACAGTCGATCCTGGATGTTTATTATTTTAGGACCAATCCAAACACATGACTCCAACTAAACCATAAATACAAAATAGGAACATGTATCAGCAGAAGCGAAGCTTCTTGGATCACATGGAATAATAAATGATCGAGACATGAGATAATAAATTTCAACTAAACGGCAAAATGGGAGGAACCACGATCAACATATATAACAGCAGTTTCGTTGTAACAAAAGAAGTACTTGTTCTGATTGTTGAATAGATTGATCAATAATTAAAGTCCAACGTGTAGCAATCGAACAAAATTATTTCATCAGTAATTGAGATATTTCCAATGAATTGGGTTTCATTTGCTCTGTATATTGCAGAACTTTTTATCATCTAGTTGCTGATTTATTTTATATTTCTTTCCGTTACTCAGTATATTTTGCTCAAAAAATTGGTCCTTCTTAGTATAGCTGAATTTTTCAATATACGTCTTCCTGTGCTCAGATTTTTTTTTTCGATACTCAATGAATTGGATAGTTTTTTTGTCCGAGCAATGGATGGTTCAATTGAGTCCGCGCATTGGATGGTTCATTTGTGTCCGCGCATTGGATGGTTCATTTGTTTCTGCGCATTGGATGGTCCATTTGTTTCTGCGCATTAGATGGTTCATTTGTTTCTGCGCATTGGATAGTTCGTTTGTGTTTGCGCATTGGATGGTTCATTTGTGTCTGCGCATTGGATAGTTCATTTGGGTCTGCGCATAGGATGGTTCATTTGTTTCTGCGCAATGGATAGTTCATTTTTGTTTGCGCATTGGATGGTTCATTTGTTTCTGCGCATTGGATAGTTCATTCGTGTCCGCGCATTGGATGGTTCATTTTTGTCAAACTTGACTTGAGTAAATGCCCCCAACCTGGAACCAATCCATGCTAGACCCTTATTTTTTGGCCTTTTAACTTTGTTTGGGGATACCCTAAACAGACGACTGTAAAAAATTCATTAATTTAAACACGTAAAAAACTGAGAATGCAATTTATCTCAATACGATGTATTACAAATCATTGATACGACTGTACAAAAATGCAAAAGTAATTTGACATTAGTGGCACATAGTGCCCTAGCAGTTTGAATGACCACCACATCACGTAATGCTTCATACAATTCCCGTACACGGCGGCAAATTGCGTCTCAATAACATTACAGAATCACACCTCAATATCACGTATATTGAAATTGCGTCAGAGAAAAAAAAAATTGCTTGCGAAGGTTTTTGTTTCTTTTTTACTAACCATTTTCACCGTAGCTCTTGTTCGTATACAGCTAACATCAATGGTTACCGTTTGAATAGAACTTGAATGTAATGCAATTTCCCTGTTTTCGTGAAACTCCCAATTTACTTATTGACTATTTTGATTATTTCAGTTCATTTTTGAACTATTGTATTCTGAAAATTCACGTGATACAATTGCAAAACATTTGTTCCCTCATCATCACTCAACCTATTACAATTCCCTCATGTCAGATATAGGGATATATTCTATTGTGGATGGGAGACCTCTTTTACAATGAGGATCGCAGCTTATGTTATTGTAAGTAAAATCAATCAAATGCTTCCAAGTTCATCAATGTGTACACAAACAATGCGTAATTTCGTCAAATAATTTATTGCGTCTCAACACTCTTTACTCCTTCGACGAAAACAAATAATGCTATTGTGTTGGCAGCGCATGTTAACAATAATTTTTATTTATCCATTTCTATCAAAGTACAGAATAAACTATCAACCGGTCAAAATGGCTGCAGATAAATGTTGCATAAGTTCAGATAAATAACTAGATTAAATTTTGTTCCACACTCTCTGTCTTTATAGTGTGACACTCCATAGTGCCTATCAGAATGATGAAAGCTGCACGGGCTCTCTACTGCTACCTTGCCAAAAATGTGCTTCGAATATGTGACCTTTATTATTATTCAATATTTTTTTTCATCGTCTAGTCTAAGAAATTAACTTAATTTTCAAGTGCACTATTTGGATTAGCGAAATAAGCGATTGAAATGAATTCGTGACAGCTTGTCTCCGGTCGGTGGCCGCTTCAGACCTCATGTGGCAAAAATATAGTTCATAATATATTCTATTGATTATCATATTAATCAATATTTATAGGAAAGAATCCCACGGGCATAGGATGTATAAATTCAAAATGAGTTTTTTACATGTAATTTCAGGTAATAATATTTTTTTCTGCTAGGATTTACCATAAATGAAACATTGAACACATATGATTAACCTACGACATAACGAATATTCAAACAATTAATGACAAGTCAGCTAACCGCTTCGCATCATAAATAAATTTAATTGATGTTGATTAGTTTGGCATAATACCAACTGCAATTGCATCAATTATGCATGGCAAGTGGCTGAAAAAGAATACATCTGAAAATTGTTGCAATGACTTTCGTATATCAAATTGGAAATTGAATGGAAGCCTAATAAAAAGTAATAAATTTCGAGTTAGGTTTTTACATACATGAATTCTTCCTTGATAACCATCGTCAGATGCAATACACTTCTCAAAACTCGCGTCGACTTACCCGAGTATTTCAGTGTTGATCGAGAAGATGATGGTTGAAAACGGCGACATCGACTTTGATAACGTGATTTCCCAGCGATGAATGCCATATTTGCTTGAATGGTAGTCCAAATATCCCTGGAACTGGTCACCCACGATACCCATGATCACTTTTGTTACACCATTTCGTTCTTCAATGGTACCTGAGTGGTGTGGTCTGAATGCAACAAATAATATTTATTCCGATGGACTTTGAAGACGCTGAAACTGGCAACACAGTTACCTATTCAACTGACGGATACATTGCAATGCTGATATGCATTTTGGGGATGTACATGGGCATCAAAGATGTGATTCCATCCAGATGGAGCTTCGGCACACACATCAAAAGACGCCTTGGACTGGTAGATCGATCGATTTTCTGTCTAATTTTGATCTCCCTGGAATGAGTTCCCGTATCTACTCGGATCGCCTGACCTTCCTCCGCTCGACTACTTCCTATGGGGGCAGGTCAAGGACCATATTTCCAGGTCAAAGCCTGCATCTCTTCAAGAACTCAAGAAGGAATTGAGTGAAGTCATCGACACGATGACCGTGAAATGCTCATGAAAGTTATCGCGAGCATTAGCCGTCTTATTAAGAAGTGTATTGCAGCTGACGATCATTTAGGAGGATATCTGTTTGTGAAAGTCAAACAAAAAAAACATGTTTTTTTCCTATGAGCTTTGATTCAAATTCTTATCTCTTATAGGCAATTAGTTCTGACGATTGAATACTGTAAACATTTTGTTGGGGCCCATCCTCTACAACAGGGAAATGAAATGAAGTAGCAGTTTGATGTTCACTGACAACATTGTCAAACATTGTCAGTTTTCAGACCACTTCGTAAAATATAATTGAAACGGGTCTATAGTGAATGTATAGAGACCAGGTGCAGCTTCCCACTTATTCTTTTCAGCATTTTCATTCGGCTGATGCAAAAACTGAGCCATGAAACCTTTTTCTACTTACTGTAGTGCAAACGACAAAACTTCTTTGTTTTCAGAGCACAATGCCATTGCCAGAAGCCTTTAGTGCCAACTCTTCAACTATAGAAGGCCTTATCTCTTCTGCAAGGATTTATGCTAAGCTTTGTTGAAGCCGGGAAATTCTTTTCAGTCTGCAGACGAGCTTCTCAGAGGTGCCCGCTGCAACCGAAGACTACTGATGGGGCGGGAACCGCACCTTGCAAAGTCCCATGTGGTTGATTGGTGTTTTTTGAATAGTTGTGTGAAAGGAGGTTCGCAGTTTTATTCGAAGAAAAAGTACATCATTAACAACTTTACAGAGCAGAGCTATTTGGCAAATCGCTCTGCTCCGTAGATAGATTAGAAGATTAGAAGGTCGTACACGTTAATGAACGCGCACTGGATCGTCTGACAGTCACTGGCTTGTGATCCCAGCTACCACACAAGCTAGTGTCAGTCACACACGTATACAATTTCAGCCGACATACATGAGGCTGTGACGATACTTGATCTACGTTAGGTATAGTATGTCTCATTTTCTTACTCCTCCACCAGACAGGGCATTGAGATGGAGATTAAGATAGGGAGTTAGGGTTGCGGTTTTCATCGAAAAACCGAGTGCCCCGTGGGAACTGGCGGTTCGTGCGAGACTCGCCCGCATACCATCACAGTACACTGCCCTCCCGCATCAAGCAGAGGAGAGGCAGGGATCAAGCTCTCTGACGATCCTCATCGATTCTCACTCAAAATTTACTCTAATTGTTTAAGTATATATCAAGGCAATGCAATGAACATCACAACATTATAATGATACTCAATCAAATTTTAAATCTGTTGCATTTTTAATAACATTTTGTGACAAGCCAGGTCCTATGTTATGTTATTCTGCATATTTAGCAGTCGTTTTATTCACTCGGCAGTCGTAAATCTGCACTATCTTAAACATTGTATCCTCACGTAAATTCTTTCGTTCGATGGTGTAAATCAGAATTTTTTTCAGGGACGCCAGAGCAGCTATGAGACATCTCCGAAACTTAAGGATCTATCTAATCAGAGAGGAGCTGGCACCATTTTCATAGCTATCGGAAGTCGTTACAAAATAAAAATCACTCTGAAGGGTTTCCTTTGTGCAATAAATAAATGATGAGTGGGCAGAACACTCCCGGGCTGTAGATTTCAGTTTCACAGAACAGGATTAAAGACTGATCAAAACAGAATTGTACCAAGTGATGCATTGTTGAAAACATTGACATATTCGCCAATTTTTCTGCATTTTTAGAAGAAGGAGCATTTGATTTCAATGAAATTCTAAATCATATTTGTATGTTTTGGTTCACATGTGACTTCAAATATTGTATGCCATGTAGCACTATAATAAAAATAAGAAGATTCGACACCAGTTTGAAAAAAATGGACCATCGCTGTGTTTCAGTGTGGAGGGCGACCACAATCTTTAACATTCAAGCAATTTTCCAGGTGACGTGATCATTGAAATTCTGTATATTTATTTATGGGAAGCGTCACAATTCTGAGCAGCGGGAGTTGATGTTACAGGAACCATTTGCAGCCTTGCTTATACTCTGATCGCATCCGTCCGCTGCAACCCACGATACTTTGTATTGGAACAGGCAGGACATGATTCAGGCAACATATACACACTGCCCTGATTATATTATTGTCGAGGTTGTCTGTTTCAATTCCAAATTCTCTGCAGCTGGCTTTATTTTTTACCTTTGCCAATAAATCACAAAGTGCTGGTATTATTTACCGCAGTCTAATTGTCATCCACTATAGCCAACCTATTGATTAAATATAATCTTAAAGTTAACTCTCGCAATATATAGTTTTGATCCCTGTCCCGTTTGTATGACTGGTAAATGCATCAATACAGCGCGACATAGTGGCATGAGTGATTGCCGGTGACACCTTGCATACGTTATTGAATAGGCTTAGAGGTGGTACAAGCTTAATGCACTTAAAAGCGAGACTAGACTGTAGAGTTTCCGATCACAGCTATGACAGTAGCTTGCAACACCTCGAACTCATGAAGCTTCCGACGACACGCCCAGCCGGTGGCTCCCTCAGGCGGACGGTCGTTATAGTGGGCAACGGCGTCACTGGCTTCTGATGCAAAGAGTAGAAACACGAATCACCCTCTGGTATAAAACAAGCAATCACTAGCTCGCGAGTGAGACGCAGATACCACTACTGAACTGAACTGTTTATCAGAATTCGGACAAAATAGGGTCGATTACAATGTAAATCCCTCTCTTCGAGCCGCTGCATTGATGTATTATATGGATAACATTTTTCAACAGAAACCAAAGAATATTGAAGAAGACAAGCTATTTCCACAGATCGGTGCCGATAACAATAATTTTAATGAATTGAATCCTAAACTAGATCATGACGATCAAAGGAATTAACATGACACTGATGCATTTTACGAAATAGATGAATTTTACAATATGGTTGACGGACTCAACTAAATCGCTGTATCCATTTGAAAACATCAATCCTTCAATTTCTTAAGAATTAACGATACGTGTGGAAACAGTCTGTGACTGTTTTCAAGATCAGAAATTATCGCATATATGAATTTCAATTCCTCAATATATGTTTTGAATCCAAACAATTAACTAGTCGTACCATCTAAAAGCCGCCCTCAAATAATATAACTATTTTTTCCATTTTTTTCAAAGATTTCACCATGCCAATAAGCGATATCAATAGGAACGATTTCAGAAACCTTGGATAACGTTTGCTATTTTTCAAATATTGAGATTAAATAAGCATATTACACAAAATTCATGCAGAAGAGAATCCTCAAACAACAGGATAATTTTTTTTTTAATTTTGTTATATATCAAATAATTTTGTTAAAGAAACCTTATTTCATAGATAAATTCGTCAACTTTAAAGATAACACGAAAGCCACCTGGTATGTAATAAATAAAATACTCCCCCCATCAGGAGCAAATAAAACGAAAGATACTATGCAAACAATTATGCACTATGACACTAGATACGTTATTAATGTTGATACTGTCGACGTAATTGACGAGTTTTGGGTAATAATGGAAAGTCAATTACTGAATCGTGTTACGCTAGCAATTTTGATCCATTGCATTGCATGCACCACAAGATGTTATCTTGATGATAACACCACAATATGAGAGGAATTATATTATGTCTCTTACGGACAAGAAGTGTGCTATAAACTCGGTACCTTATTCAGTTGTTACATTTTAATGTGATAGTATGTCTCCTGTTTTAGCCTCAATAACAAATAGATATTTCAATCCGGTATATTTCAGCAATCTATTAAAATTGCGAGTCATCCAAATTCCCAAAACTTGTAGTAGAGAATATCTGTAATAGTAGACCAATTTGAAGATTACTTATGCTAGTAAAATCTTCGAAAAAATTGCATACAGAAGACTGTTTAATTATACATAGCAACGTGAAATTCCTTACCGTGGCCAATATGAGTTGCGGAATAAAAAATAGACACTGCATGCAATCTTGGACTGAATTACTTTTCATTTCAAAACTTTAATTCAAACAAAACCGTTCTATTAATTTTTTTGAACTTTTGAAAGGCATTCGATAGCGTTGGCTTTACTGTTTTAGTACCCATGTTGCCTTTCAATGGATTACAAGGACCAGCGTTGGATTGATTTCGATCGTACCTTTTCAATTGTCAACAATACACTGTGATAAATTACTTAAATTCAAATTTTCTCAATATGAGTCATAGCCTCTCATAGGACTCATTTTTATGGAGTCTATTGATTCATCTCCCATATTCCTCAAACTTTTTCAGTGATTTTCCATATTCCTCAAAAAAATTGCCGATGATAGTACCTGCTTAACCTATTTTTCTAGAACAGGTATGGAAATCGCGAATAGAAGCAATAATAATTAGTATATGTAAGTATTAGGCTTCATATGAATTAAATCCATGCATATTACAAGTGCTTACAAGTGTAGGAAGACAACCAAGGGCCTTTTGGCCCAAACTAGGTTGCCTTTTGGTAGCAAGGGGATTAGTTTGAAGTAGAACGTCTAGGAGAGCTTCGTGTGCCCTTTGTTATTTCTATAACAACAAGAAAAAAGAACGGTTTAGCTATTTATCGGCGATTTATGTAGAACTTATCGAGCCGCGACTTGAACGTTTCGATTGTATTGCTGTTTACAACCTCCGCTGGAAGTTTGTTTCATTCTTTGACAAATCTATACGTGAAAAAATTGCGCGTGATGTCGAGTGATAAACGTTTCCCAACGATTTTGTATTCATTGTTCTTTGACACTCCGTTTGTATCTAGAGTGAAAAGGCTCGCTCGGTCGACGTTTTCCTTACCCTTCATAATCTTCCACACTTCTATCATGTCGCCTCTGACACGACGTTTCTCTAGCGAATAAAGATTGAGTTCACGAAGCCTGTCTTTGTACGATTTATTCCGCAGCGAGGGGATGAGTTTGATAGCTCTACGTTGAACCTTCTCAAGTTTAATAACGTCTTTTCAAAGGAATGGAGACCAGAATTGAAAGGCATACTCGAGATATGGTCTAAAAAATGCATTAAATAACTTGAGCATACTGTGCTTGTTTTTGTAAGAGATAGTGCGGGATATCATACCAAGCATTTTGTTGCCTTTCTTGGCAGCATCGTTACATTGCTTGCTGCATTTCAAGTCGTTACTAATGATGACACCTAAATCTCTCTCTTCGGTGACGGGAATGAGTTTTTTTCCAGACATTGAATATTCGTGTTTGGGGTTTGAAGACCTATGTGGATAACTTCGCATTTGTCGACATAAAATTTCATTTGCCACTTTTCTGACCAATCAACAATTTTGTTCAAGTCTAGTTGAATCTGCTGACACTCTAGTTCATTTTGAACTTTTCCTACGATCTTAGTATAGTCTGCAAACTTGAGAGTACGTTGCTATCGAGATCGTTAATGAATATTATAAAGAGAACTGGCCCTAGCACGGATCTTTGAGGCACACCGCTTGAAACGTTCCCCCAGGGGGAGGAAGCTCCGTTAAGTACAACTCGCTGCCGTCTGTCCGTCAGCCAGGATTTTATCCAGCTGTTAAGCACGCTTCGAATACCGATGCTGTGCAGTTTACTAATTAGGCGCTTGTGGGGGACTTTATCAAAGGCCTTATGAAAGTCAAGGTAAATGATATCGATATAAGATTTTGTGTCGTGGATTTTGATTATATATCTAAAAAAGAGTAGCAGATTTGTAGGACAGGAACGGTTGTGTCTAAAGCCATGCTGGGAGTCGCCAATCAATTTGTTTGATTCTAGGAATTCTGGGATTTTATCCGTTATCAAACTTTCCATCAACTTGCCAATGACTGAGGTGAGACTAATTGGACGGTAGTTGCCGGGATACTTTTTGTGCCCTATTCTAAAAATTGGGGTAACACTTGCCTTTTTCCATTCGGAAGGGCAGGTGCCATTTGTGAGAGATTGGGTGAAAATGTTCGATAAATGTTCGGCGATTTTGTTTCTAGTCTCTTTTATAATTCTAGGATGAATTTGGTCTGGACCTGGAGATTTGGTGGCTTTCAATGTATCTATATATTTAATGACTTCGGCGGAGGAAAATTTCACTATGGTTAGGGCTTCAATTTGTTTTGCAGCTACGATATCCTCAGGATGAGGAATATCCTGATTCTCTAACATAAATACAGAGCAAAAGTATCCGTTATGTAGAACAATCATTTTGGTGTCATCCGTTTCTAGCTCACCAACATCGTTCTCGAGAGGACCTATTACAGATTTAACATTTTTTTTGCTCGAAATATAAGTAAAAAATTGTTTCTGATTAGTTTTGGCATTGGCAGCAATTTCATTTGCATAATCTTTCTTCTTACGTTTCAGGACCCTCTTTAGATCTCGTCTGCTAATTTTGTATTCATTTTTTGCTACGTCGTCATTTGGATGTCTTTGCTTAACCGAATGCTTTGCTTTCTTTTGTGAATGAAGGCCGATCAATTCTCCTTTCCAGTAATTGGGCTGATAGGCTGTTGTTCGCCTGTTTTTCCGCGGGATATGCTCATGTTCGATATTTTTAAGCGCAGTCAAGAAATAGTCAAGCGATTGATTGACATCTTGTCCGAGGGTTATATTTGCTGACGTATTTGACTCTCTTACGCCATCAAAATTACCTAATCTGATGTTAGGGACTTTTTCGCAGTTTGTTGATGTTTTCAACTCGAGCTCTATCAAAGAACGGATACAGTTGTGGTCACTAGTTCAGAGTGGTTCGCCTACTTCAACGTTCGTGACATGATAGTTGCTTGCACTAAATAGGAGATCAAGGTAGTTGCTACCTCCTGTAGGTGTCTTCACTATTTGGGTCATAAACTTATCGTCTGCAAAATCAATAAGACGTTGACCAGTGGCAGTGCATTCGTCTGATTCCCAATCAATGTCGGGGATATTGAAGTCGCCAAGCACAATACTTTGTTGTGTTGTGACAACATCAACGTGGGTGTTGTAGAGATCGATATCATCTGCAACCTTGCTTTCAGGGAGGCGGAAGACGAGAGTGATTTGACATTTTATATGTTTGCCGACTACTTTGATTGATACTATGTCGTGTCTGTTGTTTGGAATGGTGACTTCTAATATCTGCAGAGTGTTTTTCACGAGAAACAGCACTCCTCCGCCCTCTCGACCTTGTCTATCTTTGTGAAACAGTGAGTAACCAGGAAGAGTAAATTAGCTTAAATAATGCCTGGTGCTCGATTTTTTTTGATAGAACCAAATATATTACATTCTCAAATAAACGTAACAATGATATTCCATTGTAAAAATGGAAACGCTATTATTAGTGAAGTGGATTACATAAGGTTTCTCGGCCTGCATTTCGACCTTCATATGACATTCAAATTTGATGAATATTATATTTTAACTGAGGTAATCAAATCAATTGATATCCTGCTTAAATTGAGATATGGTTTGACGTCGGAAGTTCTCAAAATTAACAATTTTTACAGGTGATAAAATTGTAAGCGATAAAATCGGAGCAATGCGACAGAACGCGTGTGGAGCGATAATTAACTTTTCTTATTCAGGAAACACAAGTACATGTTTCAAATCGATTAATATTCGGAAAAAGTTGAATTTTCGTTGCATCCAAATACTGTTCATCTGGGCCATGATATGCTTCTCCTCGAACATTAACAGCACCGGTCTGATGTACATCAGTACTCAACACGAAATCGAGAGTCGTAAAATATAACCATGTTTAATTCTCCATTATCTATAGATGTGTCCAATTGTGGAACTTCATTTCATATATAATCAAATCATCAACTTCCTTACTTTATTTTGAAAGTTAAATGACATATTGTATCACAATATTTGTTCTGTTAGCTACAACTAGTTCCAACCATACTCATTATGTATCATATTGCCTAAATTTTAGTTTTTTCCAATGTCATAGTGTTTTTCGAAACCTTTATTAGTAATACTTGTATTGGTAAGGTCATTATTAGGACAGCTTTGGGTCAAGGTAGGTTGCACTTAAAAAATGTTACTTCTCTAGCCCTCCAGTCCGTATCTGTGTATAAACTTTGTTCATAATCTTACTGAACATGTAATGAGGTTTATTTTCTGCTCGGTTGATGTTCATTTGTAAAATGAAAACAGTAAACAGATATGTTTATAAATGATTTCAAAATGTTTCGATGTTTTATTTTTTTATTCTTTAACAGTACTTATTTATCTTGACTAAATGATGACAGGACTCATATGAATCTCAGAGTATTTAACACTTTGTATTTACGTGGTAAATCACACATACTTCACATTCGTTGATGTTATTCTCGTCTCACATTCCCGGATATGACATTGTTGCCTAAGATTGTTTCGAGATGGAGGCCAAAGTGCATTTATTTAAAGTGTGATAGCAATAACTATAGATCTTGGTGGTCATTTTATTGTTCTATATAATAGTTTTAATTGGAAGCATTCATGCGTTTCAAAATAATAAAGATCACCATTGACAAGTTTTTTATTCCGACCAAGTACCTAATAAATTCCCTGAGGGATAAAAAAGGGTGGATTTTGTAAACACTAGATCGAATAGAATCTTGACACGGGAAATAGTGAAGGTTTACCCTGTAGATAAAGGTACAAAGACGTCGGACACTATTTTCTTGGGTCACAGCAATATTACCAAGATGTGATGAATTGAACATGGCGAGTGTTGTGCATGTATTTTCCAGATTGTAGACTTAAAATCTAGAAGCAAGGCAAATAATGACTAGGGAACATCCGAACCATCATTGCAGAGCGGGTTGCCTCACTGGAGCTCCAGTATTCTACAGCAACGCAGATCAGGCCTTTTCACTTCCGATCCAATTTCGTGCGAAAAATTAGTTCGCAAGAGCTTGCCAGTAGAAAAAATTGAGGTCATTCAATTACCAGTTTCGCAGGCGTGTTTGAATAAAGAGCAGACAGGGTACGTTCCGAAAATAAGGCTTCGGTGTGTGTGTGTGTGTGTTGACGTTTCCAGCAGAAATAAAGTGGCATCTCCCACAGTTACTCGTGTGACACTTCCACTCCTCCGAGAGAATATTCTGCGTCATTCTATTTATCATCAAAGGTAGACCTTATTGAGTGTGCTAAAATATTATCTCTCAATTTCAAGCACAGAAACTGATTTGCATAGTTTTATTCACCATGCACATATTCTTAAATCCACTCATGTTGATATGCATCTCGACCTCTCAACCATTTCATGACAAGACTGGAATTGAAAGAAGATGCCTCGGAAGCCATGCAAAATTGTTATCCATGGGGATTACTGGTATTGGGAGGCTTGAAAAAAGAATTGTCTGAGATGCGGGGCAGTAAGAAGTCTTCTCAAGTTTAGGAGAGTGCAAGAGGTTGTCATGTTCACGACATAAATAATAGAACCTGAATATGATCGGATATGAGCACAGGTGCAGTTAATAATAGGTTGTTTAGTGGACAAAAACTGTCAGTTGAATGTTGAATAGTTGAGAGCTGGTGACAATACAATAGTAACAAATACTGGATGTTTTTGGCATGCGGCTAATGATAATAATTCAGGTATTTTCCCCACTGCCAGTGTTCGCTGAAATGGCATTGCTGGTCATGTTATTGCTTTGCGCACGTGATCGACCGTATACATTCGAAATGATTTTAACAATTATCGCGTTGTTAAACAAAATGTTGTTAACTGCCACTATTGATGTTCCTTGAGTAAATAGCAATTGGATGTTCATTATGACAGAACTTTGAATATTTTACCCGGAATGACAACATCAATAACACGAGAGATGGAATGTTCATAACGTTATACTTTCGTATAATGATACATGTTATTTGCATAGCATGGGTTTACGGAAGCGATATGGAGAGAAAAAGGACTCATGGAGTAAATATAACCGTGACGTCCTTCGTACCATGGCTTTTATGTTTAGCAATGATTCTGAACTGGTATTTTTGCTAGAAATGTTCATCTGCACGACCAGTCTATGATTATTCCAACCTACACTTGTAAAACTTGATTGTGAAGTTTCTAAACCGAAACATAGTCGAATTATATATTGCCTCGTAACCAAAGACATTTTTTTCACAATATATATACTTTTTTGAATTGGTCCAAATTAATGTTATGTCAGTGCACCTTTCTATAAAACTCGGTAAGAACTTTACCCACTGAAAAATATTAGTTAATTTTTTTAATGACCACCTATAACTATCCCATCCCAAAGGCTACGGTTTTCATTATTACCCTGGAGGTCTTCTTGCTCAACCAGCCTCATTCGTACGAATTCCGAGAACAAATTGGCACACTCATTAACTCGCCCTTTGAAGCAGCTCTACTTTTGCCCACGAGGCACCGCTTAGGAAATGGACGTCAGTATCAGAGTGAGCTGAATATTTTGAAAAATTCAAACCTAATAAATTGACGAACTTCTCCTCCAATAATCTGGAATAACATCATAAATGTGTTCACAACCGAAGAAACCTATCTAGCATCAGCTTTTATAATTGCAATACCAGCTTCATCCAAAGACACTTGAAACAAACATCTTACAAGGAAAAATCACGACAAATCCGTCAACCGTAAAAGTATAGGCCTTCAAAGCTATATTTGTTGTGTAATGATCAAATATATCTATTGAGCCAAAGGATGCAGCACGGTGAAATGTCTATTCTGAAACATCGAGTGTGCTTGAAGAAGAAACTAGAAGTAACAAACTAACAATATAAACAACAGGACTAGCTATTATCGATAGTTAGAGCAGCAGCCAGAATTCATTACCAAACATCGATTTTGATCATTACTTCCGTCCTCTCATCCGCACAAACGAGGACGAACCCACGTTTGGCAGCGTAAATAGTGGGAGTGAAGGAAGTACTTCCAAGATCTGTCGGTCACTGACACATTTATTTTAAACTACTGATTTTACCTTGGAAGTAACAATATCATGTAAGGAAATTTCTAAGGAAAAGTGGTTGTATCTCAGAAAACAGTAAACCATATTTTGATTAATAATCTTTCTGAGTATTAAACAAAATTTTCAGAACTAACAATGTTACAAAGCTGTTACTCAAGGAGTAGGAATGAAAATTAAAAGTTCAAATATTAGTTGAACTCATTTAATGTACTTAAATTCAAACATGAATGTGGTAATTGTACCAATAGTTATAAATGAAAAACCTGTACTGCGAATTGTGTTGCATTTGATATAGGATATTTTCAATAATCATTGAGATATCTTGAAGTGAAAAAGGTTCATTGGAATTTGTCATGTGCCATTTCAATTGAAACTGGAGTACCTGATCATTTATCCATAATGACTTAACATAGAGCACAAATGAGTTTAAACTAAACGTCATTTTGTTTACGTTAAACATGCGTTATTTGAAATTTTTATTGAGTTATTCATAAATATGGCATGGATGTGCATTCATGCCACATTTGATCATTGATGATGGCATTTCGGTCCGTTTATTTCGAATATTTTTAGGCATGAACGAAACTCCAAACAATTATGCAGTCATTCATCCACAATGACTTTATTCCGACATTGTCCTTATTTAACCTTCATGACACATTCATTAAGAGATAATAATATTGCAACATCTTCCGGAACAATTGAGAACAATGAAATGATTTTATTTGGAGGTATTATTGAATATCCAATTCTGATCATTCAGTTTCTGACCATACTGCATTGCAAAAGAAAGAC
>SDVV010010633.1:0-16175 GCA_016164225.1 Gammarus roeselii
AAGCAATACGGCTGACATCGAGGACGATGTCACGTCAATAAGAAGGAGAGGTGTTATAACAGTCGTCATTTCGCTTCATTTCTTCCCTAGATCATGCTGTCCTTTCATTTCTTCGCCTGCCACATGTTCCTTCTTCGAGGAGGCAACTCACAGATTGATTAATGGCTGCACCTGCCACTGCCAGTCCAGGGGCTGCCGCAGACTAACCGTTGCCACGGGCCGCTAGGAGAAAATTTGTGTTTCCTGATTCATACTTTAGCGTAATTTGAAGGATAAGGGAATATATTTCTCGCGTAAACACACTTCAGGCCACTAAAACTAAAGACGGGCTATCTTGTGATACTTCCCTTATTATGAAAAGGAGCACTGAAAAGGAGCACTAGTGCGTAGACATTTACCCACGAACCCACGATGGCCCTCATCTATCGAACATTTACCCGTTCCACAAACGTACCGTAAATGTATTTTGTGTTAGAAGATAGTGATTAGGTCCGGTGTGTTGATCACCCCGTTCATACGAATTTATAGGCTTGTACAAAACTTATTGTGGCTGTAGGTATCATTTGAGTTGCGGTTCAGAAGCACAAATTCTGCACCTCTGCTCACATTCTATGCTGGCCTAGCTTGGCTTGTGCCAGGGGTACTTTAACAGGCGCCCACCGAGTATTTAAACGAGGGTAAAATGGCCTCCAGCTCAGTTAGAAGAGCGATGTGGTCTGGAGAACGGGGGAAAGGAGGTGAGCCATTTAGACCGGCGACCGAAGCTGTTATATCTGTTATTTGGGTGTTCCATAGGTTGTTGTTAACTCTGTGTGATGCTTTGCTGTTATATCTGTTATTTGGGTGTTCCATAGGTTGTTGTTAACTCTGTGTGATGCTTTGCGTGTAATAATTTCTCAGTAATTCATGTTTCATTTTGTATCTTCCTACAGGGTGGGTTTCTTCACCTTATCTTCGCCTTGGCGTCGCTTTTCGTTTTGCGCTTACGCTTTACACTTAATACATTTATATTCAACCTGCCGTACCTTTACCCACTTGTACTCGGTGTCCGTTTTGACAATCAATGTATATTCAAAACACTATTGATAGAGTAACTTTTGTCTTGTCACTTTTGATTCAAAAGAACTATTATAAAACCAATGTTTCATCATTCCAACCTTGACCAACCCGATATCACAACCGTGGAGCAGAAAATCGTAACAGACGGTCATACGTACATACATAGCTACATAATTGTTCGCCGAAGCGAGTGATGATAGGCCTAAAGATTTGCAAACGCATTATAATAGCAAGCATTGTAACGTGATTGGAGTCAGTGTTACGTGGACGATAAGCGGATACGGACGGATCATCCTCAAATAGATAAAAATGAATGTTCGCTTCTCGAAAATTTGTTTACGAGTGTTGGATGAAAAAATCTCCGAAGATGATTTAGCTTGGTTCGAGGATATATTGACAAGTGATGAAGATATCAATTATCTACAAATGCGGAGAACAAGAATTGCAAGAGCGGGAACTATTATCCATGTATAGAAGGACAATGAAGAAAACAGGATATGGGTGACGGATTTCGAAACAATTCAGACGTATGTAACAGAGTTCAAAGAACTAAGGTATATCTTGAAATTTATGTCCCAAGCAGAAAACTTCCACACATGTAAGAAAGCTGGGTTAGTGGAAAATAAATTCTATCTAGGGACTGAAGAAAATCTGGAGTATATGATGGAGTTTCTTTCGGATAAAGATTGGAGGTAGATTGAATTGGATAAGATTCGAATAATTAAAGTTCGCATAGATAAAGAAGAAGAACATTTATGGAAATGCGGGGATCTACATTTATGGAGACATGGGGATAGAAATAGGAATAGGTATTCCAAATTCGTATCAAAGATATGGTGGAGTATTTGAAGGAGTTTGAGAGGAGACTGCTACAAAGTGATGATGAGTACGGTTGTATGTACGCACCATGTTGATACAAAAAAATGCAAAAACATTGATACATCCAGCAAGATTGGGTGACTGTACGAGCCATGCTGTAATCGAAAAACGAGATAGAAGTCATTGATGATGTGAGCATTATCTGTTATTAATACTAATAATGCCGAAATAAACCGTGTCAATCCCTAATTGAATGTTTATAACATCCTAAGACTCAAAGGCTAAGCAATGAATTTGCAAATAACGTGGAAGTAGGAGGCAACATCGAATTACCGTGAAAAATTTGGTAGATCAAAATTGGAAGTGTGTATCAAAACTGGTAAGGTTAGATCAAAAATGTGGAGTCAAGTGTAGCTAATTTGTTATGGATTGTATATATCAATGACAAAATACCGTATATAAGTTAGGTAAGGTTAGGTTTTTGACATGTACATACGTTTGCAGGTCTATAGTCGTACATGCATACGTAATTGATCGCCCAAGCGAGAGATGATAGACTTAGAGATTTGCAGACGCATTATAATAGCAAGTTGTATGACGTGATTGGAGTCAGTATTACGTGGACGATAAGCGGATACGGACGGATCATCCTCAAATACATGACATGGATGTTCAAGTGACAAAAATTTGTTTACGAGTGTTGGAAGAAGAAATCTCCGAAGATGATATGAGTCGGATCGAACAAATTTTGACTAATGTTGAAAATATCAGATATCTCAGAATGGGTAAAACAAGAATCAAAAGAGTGGGAGATAACATTCATATATGGATGATGGAAAAAGGAAGTCGACTCTGGGTAACTGACATTGACGGGTTTCAGTCGTATGTAAAAAACTTGAAGGGTAATAAGAAAGCAACTCTCGAAATTGATACGATCCGAGTGGAAAATCATCATGATTGTAATAAAGCTGAAGTGGTGGGCAACGGTTTTTTCCCAAGAACCAAAGAAAACCTGGAACGTATGCAAGAATTCCTCATTGATGAAAAACAGAATGACATTAATTTCAGAAGATTCGAATAATTAAAGTTCAAGAAGAAGAAGAATTACATTTGTGGACTCAAGGGCACGGAACAGCCTTCAGTGTTCGCAACAAAGATATGGTGGATTATATGATAGATTTTGAGAGGAAACTTAAACATCGTGATGATGGGTAAATCCTAAATCAATTGTTTATAATGTCCTACAACTCAAAGGTTAAGCGATGAAATTGCATACATTGCGTTGGTCGAAGGAAACAATGAAATAGTTGAATACGGTAGGAGAATATATTTCAAGGGTTGCAACGTTACCCATAAACTTATCTCGGGGTAAATGCTGTATATGTGTGACAGAATGGTGAGATATAAATCAGAGTCCGATGAGAAAAATATTCAGTCAATATTGGGATTCTGTTGTGCAAGGATGGGTTATAGCTTGAGTCCTCGATTGTTCGAAAGAGATGGGGTGATGGGGGTCTGTAAGCTATGCCAAAAAGAAATAAAATTGAATAAACATAAATCGACGAGTAACGTGTTGAGACATTTGAAACGCTGTCATCGTGAAGAGTTTGAAAAAAATAATGGAAAGAAAAAAGGTAGATCGACTGTGCAAGTCATCAAAGGATGAAGTGTCAGGAGATATTGAAGAAAAAATGTGTTAGACCCAGCATGAGATGAAGAGGCTATTTGTATGATGGAAACAAATATGAATTACTTGTAACATACAATCCATCTAAGATTGAGAAAATCTGACCTCTCTGGTAATATATATGAGTCGAGATTGTTTGCGAAGAAGAAATACATAGGTGTCAAAACTGCAAAGGATTGATCGAGAATGTAGAGACAAGTGGAGAAATTTATTATGCATTGTATAAAACAATGACTGAAGACCTTACATAAGTTAGGTTAGAATCGGACAGGAGGATTACTTAGTTTAACATAACATAGTATGAAGCTGATGCACATGAAATATCTTGTATCAAGAGCAAGGGATGTAGTTCTATGGGTTAGGTTAGGTTGGGAAGGTATTAATGTATCCGGCAGTGTATGGTAACCCTTTTGCACAAAATGTGTGTAAATGCCTACATGGTATCCCATACATGTGCCAACGCAGTGAAGGTAACGATCCTGTATGTATAAATTGAACTCATATCTGTACTCTTTCAGATATCGAATCGCTTTCGGGGAATAAAAATGCCGCCCAGTTTGATGTGGAAGTATTTTAACAGGAATGAAAAGACGGGGGTATGTGTTATTTGCAGTGCGGAGATAAAATTAAGCAAATCAGGCCCCACATTCTGGCTTTGGCGCTATCTCAAAGAACACCATTATCTTGAACATGATAATCTTAAAAATGAACGAGGAAATATGAGCTCAAAGGATGCAATGGGAGCATTGATATAACAGAATAAACCGGACTTGGCAATCAAAAATAATGAGAAAGACAGTTCCCAAAAATGGCGCGAGCGTAAAAGAAAGTATGGTGCCACTATTACTCAAGCTAAGAATGTATGAAGATTGGGTGAAAATGGCTAAATCGATACGGTGGGAGAAAGACCCAAGCCATAACCGAAATTGAAAATAATGAAAATAAGGGGAAACGTGGGATACTTTCAGTGAAATGGCTATCAGTGAGTGATATTGAAATGTGTGAAGAAAAAAAAACTGCTTAAGTTGAAGGAAACCGAAATATCAAATGGGGTAATGAAAGGGGTGTTAAGTATAAGAAGTGTAAAACTGCATAATAAAATCAAATTTATATCGGACTTTGGTTACAAATTATGTTGGTAATGATGCATGATAAGAGAGAATCTTGTCTTAAACGTTCAAGTGCAAGGAGAATTGGGTATATTTCGGATATCTGCGGGAATATAATGAATGGAAATGTGGATAATAGCAAGAAGAAAATCTGAAACGATTCGATGTCACAAAATAGTGATTAAAAATAGCGTCTATAAAAAGCTCGCTGAAGACTATAAACAAAATTTTGGATACAAGGTTAGGATTACAAGTATTGCATACACTTCTCCCAAAGGTCCTCGTTTATCTAAAATGTGTACTAAGGGCGTTAGTCTAGAACACCAATAGATCAGAGGAAAAACCACACCCAGATGATAAATCCTACACCGATATGACAGCTTCAGGTGAGGAATAAGTATACGTCATTGATTAAGAACCTACAGACTGTCACTGGTACCAAGGATCAAGATAACACAAGAGAGCGAGGTCGAAGTCATTATTTTTGTTTCGCGACGATGCTCACATCGAATTTTTGGTGTGAAAAAGTTACGTTTCCGTACAAATGATATCCCATGTATATCTATGTATATATAATTATGTCAAAATCTATCATCAATGAAAATAATATATCTAATAAATCTTTGTTTGCAATATCCTAAATTTAACTCGATTGAACTAGCATTGAAATTGCACTAAAACGTCTCTTGCCACACGATGAAAATGTGATAGATATTAAGCTAATTGAAGCTGTACACAGCTCCCTAAGCTATCGTAGATAAATATATCTCATTAGGTGAAGGGTAGCCAAGCCATAAATTGTCTAGTACCCCTCCATTCAGTAAATCATTTTCTAAATGTTAAAGTATACATTTGAGGGGATCAATAACGAAAATTCCATAAAGATGCATAATGGACTTGCACCTCTTAAACATACATTCCTCCAAAATATCTGACATCTAACTATGAGATCATGAGAATAACGCTATTTTTTACTACGATACCATTCAAATCTATAGCAAATTTCTAGACCTATTCCAGTCACGAATAATACTTCAGACATATCTTGCATCTGATTCACCCATCGTCTCTGAACAACATCAAGCAAAGTCATATCCTGGATATAACCAATAATGAGCCTGACATGAGTCTCCACTTTAAAGGATAACCCCGATATTGACACGGAAAAAATGCGGTAATCGTTTTCTGTCTGAATACATGGACTTCTCCAAGAACCCGAACAAAAAAATCATTTGTACGATGGAACAAATAAATGACTGCTGGGATTAATGAAAAAGCGAAACGACCAACGAATACCCGAGTGAGATCATTTGCTTGCAACCAACGTGTTACAGTATGATACTTGCATGTCCGAGTCCTCAGACCAGCAGCTAAGGGTAGCAAAACAGAAAAATACTCATGTGAAATAGTACCGTAAAACAAATACGAAGATAATTAGGATTGCGGTCGTATCGAAAATCCACAGAAATACTACCACCCGAGAACACTTTCGCATGAAAAAAATGTGAAAACCCGTCAACATGAACATGTTGTAACCTGTAAATGTTCATAGCCTATATTCAACATCAAGCTGGCATCAAGCATCTCACCGCTAAAAAACTCCACTAAACAACCTCCGAAAATGAGTCAAATAAAAGCACCAGTAGCTATACTCTCCTAATATATGCTCATATTTCTTGCATAACTACATCAATTATCTTAAAAATAGGATTGAGCAGTAAAAATTTATATTCAAGTGAATCATTCAATAACAAACCTAGTAATATGTATCATACCGTGCAAAATATTTCAATATATAGCGTTACAAGACCTAATAACCTACATCTTTATAATCCGTACGTAAGCAATCGTAAATGCAAGCAATAAGATATCGTAAGGAAACTGAAAGATACCGTAAGAAAAAACTATTTTCCAAGAGGACCATATATCTCGAGATAAGATCTTTGTGTGACAGTTGACATATAAAGATCATCAAGCTAATTACCATTTGCGGTTTGGACACCGCCTGACTCCGGTCAACTCCTCCCCTCTTCCCTACCCGTCACTGGCAGTCTCTATGTAGCATCAGTAACTCACTTGCCAAAATAGAAGAAAATAAACATTTAACTACAATGTCCGAGAAATACAGCGACTAAGTCGGGCACATCAACAAATAACATACATCCTAACAAATACATCGACCGACTCACAAATAATTTGCGTTCATGGTATCTCTATGTACCATTAGTAACTAACTTGACCATAAGATCAATTTGGCTTAACATAAAACTACAATGTCCGAGATATACAGCGACTAAGTCGGACACATTAACAAATAACATACATCATAACAAATACATTCGATAAAAGGTTCAAAAATCTAATTATCGCCACTCTAATTCCTTCACTTAGCATATATGTAGTCACCAATTAACGCCTATCTAATTCCTTCACATCCACGTTTTGGTGGCCCTAATTATCGCCTATCTAATTCCTTCACATCCGCGTCTTGTACCCCTAATTATGGCCTATCTAATTCCTTCACATCCGCGTCTTACTCCGGCTCTTCTATCCTTATCTAATTCCTTCACATCCGCGTCTTGTACCCCCTAATTATAGCCTATCTAATTCCTTCACATCCGCGTCATGCTCCGGCTCTTTTATCCCTATCTAATTCCTTCACATTTGCGTTTTGGTGGCTCTAATTAACGCCTATCTAATTTATTCACATTTGCGTTTTGATGGCCTCAATTAACGCTTATCTAATTCCTTCATATTTGCGTTTTGGTGGTTCTAATTAACGCCTATCTAATTCCTTCACATTTGCGCTTTGATGGCCCTAATTAACGCCCATCTAATTCCTTCACATTTGCGTTTTGGTGGCCCTAATTAACGTCTATCTAATTCCTTCACATTTGCGTTTTGGTGGCCCTAATCATGGTCTATCTAATTCCTTCACATATGCGTTTTGGTGGTATTTATACTACTAATAACCGACCAATTATGCCTGAAATAGTGTGCTACATGGAAGATGCAAACCTAAAATATCCCAAAAAATCTTATAACTGTATGAGATAACTATTCAAAATTTAAAAAAAAACTACAAATTCAACATAATTCAATCGATCATTACTAAGTATAAATAACACACTATAATAACTTACAATAAATCCATATCGTTCAGGTACTCTCGCTATTAAAATACCGCATCAATGAAACACAGATATTTTTGGTTCAAACCTGGATAACGCGTTATGGGGTAGATAGATTCTCGTAACGAAGCTGCTGCATCAACCCAAAATACAAACATCTACTCGCCAACAACCAGACTGATAAGCCATACTATTCCCATGGATATTAAATACATATGAAATAAATAGATAGAAAAACTATAAACCTAGCCTAAATTCAATATCAAGCTGGTGACAAGCCTCCCACCGCCAATAAATTAGTCAATTATGCCCCAACTAGATAAGAAAACAATCATATAAGTACAGAAAACTAAAAAGAATTCTAATCCATACATAACACATGTATCGGTAGATACACTCAAACATAGCAAACATGCCACGGAAATTATTTATAAGACAAAGCACAGGTAGGAGCAATCTCACATAATTTTTCAGGAGCGCATTCAACTTTTTGCCTAAGGGTTCCTCTACCGCACCCCTCCAAAAACTTGGTATATTACTATCCCTACCAGAACCAAAAAAGAAAATTTAACGAGCAACAGTTAGTGATCATTTATACCCAATACAACCATCTAAAGAAAAAAAAACATGTGTAGATAAAATAACCATCAAAAACACAATAAAACTTGATATGTTCAAAACATAAAAACTGCCAATCTAGCCCGCAGGCCTGGCATCCAGCTTTCCCCCCCCCCCATCACCCCTTCGCGTCGACACCCTTTGCGCAGCTGAAATGTTATGTGCGAATTCTTGTAGACCGGACAAAATTCGTCATTGGACTGTTCAATAGGTTTAACGCAGGTACAGAGTAGGTCTAACGCAAATGCAGAGTAGGTCTAACGCAAATACAAAGCAATTCTAACATAGATACAAAGTAAATTTGACTTGGATACAAAGCAAATTAAACGTATATACAGAGTAGGTTAATCGCAGATACAGAGTAGGCCTAACGCAGATACAAAGTAAATTCAACTTAGATACGAAGTAAATTGCAGACACAGTAGGTTTAGCGTTGAGGAGTGGTTGTAGTAGTAGTAGCTTCCATTTTACACCGGAGTCCCAACGCAAAGTTGATGCAGACTCCCCCGTAGGGCAATTGATGAATAGCAAAGTAGGTGCAAGTAGTATACATAGGGCTGAAAACGGCAATCGAAAAGGGGACTGAAAACGGCAATCGAAACGGGGGCTGAAAACGGCAATCGAAAAGGGGGCTGAAAACGGCAATCGAAAGTAGGGCCAAGAACGGCAATGGAAAGTAGGGCCAAGAACGGCAATGGATTTAGGATGTATGTTATTTGTGAAGGATTTAGAATGTTTGCTTTTAGTGAAGGAAATTAGATAGATAATATTTAGGATATATGTTATTTATGAAGGAATTAGATATAGGATGACTAGATATTTGAAGCTTTTTTATCGAATGTATTGGTTAGGATGTTTGTTATTTGTTAGTGACTCAGACGCTGTACTTCTCTGACACTGTAGTTTTATATTAAGACTGGATGTTTGCTTTTAGTAAAGGTATTCGATAGATGATAATTAGGATGTATTATTTGAGAAGGAATTAGATGTAGGATGAGTAGATCTTTGAATCTTTTATCGAATGTATTGGTTATGAAGTATGTTATTTGTTAGTGACTCAGTCGCTGTATTTCTCGGACATTGTAGTTATATGTTAAGATAAATTGAATGTTATTTGTGAAGGAATTAGATATAGGATGGCTAGTTATTTGATCCTTTTTATTGAATGTATTGGTTAGGATGTTTGTAATTTGTTAGTGACTCAGACGCTGTACTTCTCTGACACTGTAGTTATGTATCAAGACTGGATGTATGCTTTTAGTGAAGGTATTAGATAGATAATAATTAGGATATATGTTATTTGTGAAGGAATTAGATATAGGATGACTAGATATTTGAACCTTTTATCGAATGTATTAATTAGGCTGTTTGTTATTTGTTAGTGACTCAGACGCTGTACTTCTCTGACACTGTAGTTATATATTAAGACTGGATGTATGCTTTTAGTGAAGGAATTAGATTGGTGATAATTAATGGATGTATGATTTTGTGAAGGAATTAGATTTGGCTATAATTAGTGACTATGTATGATATGTGAAGGATTTAGGATGTATGCTTTTAGTGAAGGATTTAGGATGTATGCTTTTAGTGAAGGAATTAGGATGTAGGCTTTTAGTGAAGGAATTTAGATTGGTGATATTTAATGGATATATGTTATTTGTGAAGAAATTAGATATAGGATGACTAGATATTTGAACCTTTTATCGAATGAATTGGTTAGGGTGTTTGTTATTTGTTAGTGACTCAGACGCTGTACTTCTCTGACACTGTAGTTATATGTTAAGACTGGATGTATGCTTTTAGTAAAGGTATTAGATAGATGATAATTAGGATATATGTTGTTTTGTGAAGGAATTAGCTATAGGATGGCTAGATATTTGAACCTTTTATCGAATGTATTGGTTATGAAGTATGTTATTTGTTAGTGACTCAGTCGCTGTACTTCTCGGACATTGTAGTTAGTTACTGATGATAGTTACCATGAACGTTTTTTTTTGTGACTCTGCTAATGCATTTTGTTTGTTCGCATCTCGAGTGCTCTGATCTATTTGGGTCACGGAGGTGTTGTTGGTTCATAGTGTGTGACGGGTGGGGAAGAGGGGAGGGATCATCCGGACTCAGCCGGTGTCCGAACCGCAAATGCTAATGAGCAATTTTATCTCTTGACGCGCGGTCACACAATGATCTTATCTCGAGATAAGAACATCTTGGGGGAATTCAGTTGCCTTACGATGTCTTTCAGAATCCTTTTGGTATCTTATTGCTTTTAGTTACGATTGGTTACGTACGGATTAGGTATTCTCGATTCTGTATACGATTGGATTATTTCGCACGGTAGGTGTATATATTACTATGTTTGTTATTGAAGGATCCAATAGACATTTTTACTACTCAAACCTAATTGTATAGGATATTCGATGTAGTTATGCAAGAAATAGGGGTATTTATTAAGAGAGTTTAGTTAGTTGTGCTTTATTTGACTCATTTTCCAGAGGATGTTTGATGGAGTTTATAGCGGTGAGATGCTTGATCTTGAATATAGGCTACGAACATTTACAGGTTCTAACATGTTCATGTTGACGTGTTTTCATCATTTCATACGAAAATTTCTTATTTCTGACTAAACCTCTACTTATTTTTTTCTTCCCAATACTGTACCCATGTGACCTCATTAGCTGGTGAATCAGATGCAAAATATGTCTGAAGTATTATACGTGACTGGAATAGGTCTAGAAATTTGTTATAGATATGAATGGTATCGTAGTAACAAATAGTGTTATTCTCATGATCTCAGAGTTAAATGTCAGATATTTTGGAGGAATGTATGTTTAAGAGCTGCAAGTCCATTCTGCATCTTTATGGGATTTTGCGATATTGACCCCCTGCAAATGTATAATGTATCATTTAGAAGACGATTTACTGAAGGGTGGGGGTCCTAGACCATTTACGGCTTGGCTACCTTTCACCTAAGAAGATATATTTACCTACGAAACCTTAGAATGCTGTGTACAACTTCTATTAGCTTAATATCCATCACATTTTCAACGTGGGGCAAGAGGCGTTTAGTGCATTTTCAACGCTAGATCAATCGAGTTAAATTTAGGATATTGCAAACAAAGATTTATTAGATACATTATTTATATATATATTCATAAATATACATGGGATATCATTTTCACACCAAAAATTCGATGTGAGCATCTTGACGAAAACATAAATAATGACTTCGTCCTCGCTCTCTTGTGTTATCTTGATCCTTGGTACCAGTGACAGTCTGTGGCTTCTTTATCAATGACGTATATTTTTTTCCTCACCTGAAGCTGTCAACTCGTCTTATCGGTGAAGGATTTATCATCTGGGTTTGGTTTTTTCTCTGATCTATTGGCGCTCTAGACTAACGCCCTTAGTACACATTGTAGGTAAATGTTGACCTTTGGGAGAAGTGTATGCAACACTTGCCACCCTTTCATTACCCCATTTTGATAATTCGGTTTCCTTCAACGTTTGTGGATTTTTTCTTCTCATGACATATCCTCGATATCACTGTCACTGATATCCATTCCACTGAGAGTATCCCACATTATTCCCCTTATTTTCATTATTTTCAATTTCGGTTATGGCTCGGGTCTTTCTCCCACCATAGCGATTTAGCCATTTTTCACCCAATCTTCATTCATTCTTAGCTTAACTGCGACAGCATGGAGTTCTGTTCTCAGAGGGAAGAAGTGATGAGGTATGCTTTGGTGGATCATAAGTGCCACTCCGCCGTGTGCAGTCACGTTATTGTGGCCTTCGCGACGGTGTATGACATATTGAGGGATAGAAAAGGTGGCAGTGTCGCGGAGTTTGATCTCCTGGAGGCCCAACCCGAAAGGTTTATGGGTGGATATTAGCGATAATAACTCATCTTTCTTGTTTCTAAATCCCTGGCAGTTCGACTGGAGTATTGTGTTGCTGTTCATTTCGGATCTGTTTCACACCCAGATTTTGATGGTCCGGAGCGGTCGCGTGGTTTGTAGGAACTTTCATGGTGTTCTTGTCTATGATGCGCAGGTGTCCTAGATCGAGAGCGTTCGCATGAGCGTCCGCTTTCTGTAGAACATGATCTCATAGGCTCACTGCGTTATTTATTTATTATTTGCTTCAATGTTACACCGGAGTCCCAACGCGAAGTTAATGCAGACTCCCCCGTAGGGACTCACTGCGTTCTCGGCTGTGAGTGCTCTTGTAGGAGGAGGAGGAAGAGGACGAGGGAGTACGATCTTTGTGTTTGCTTCTTGAGCGAGCGCGTTTCTCTTCTATGGAGGGTTTTTCAAATATTACGATGGGCTGAGTAGTAGTCGTTGGGATATTTGAGTCGGGTGCGATGCATGGTAGATCAGTACTTTGGGGTATCAGTTCTTCGTTGAAGATTTTCAAGGCGTCCTCGCGCAGGCGATGGTCGTTCTCACTTGTGAGATGTTCTGGGGTTGGGCATGTTAACTGAGGGTTGAATACCTCACTTTGGTTTTAGCTGGGTGCGGTTGCAGTTAGGACGGTCAGAAGTCGTTCAACGCTCTGATCGAGGCGAGCTGTGGTTTGTGGGGTGCTACTAATCTTTTTGCGTCGTGGCGAGAGGGTGTCGCGTATCCCGCGGTCGTTGTTGGAGGAATCATAGTCTCTTGGCCTTTTGATTTTCGAGTTCTTGGATTTCTCCTCGTTGTCGACCGAGGCAGCATCCATAGCGGTGCTTTCCTGGGCACTGGTGGATTCGTTGCTTGGGGCGCCCGCCTCTATTACGAGGGCGGTCGCTGGGCTGGTTGTGGTAATAGTTAGTACTGGAGAGGGATTTTGGGGTCATAGTAGTAGTTTGTGTTAACTGTACGCGAATATTGCCTGATGGGGTAGACTTAGTTGTAGATTTAACTGCTGTAGCGTAATTTAAATAACGGCAGTTTAAGTTTTCGTCTTAAAAGATTTGGATGGCTTGTTTTCGGATGACTCTGAGGTCAGTTTGTGTGATTGTCATTTCTTTTTGTCCATCTGCTTTTAGCAGTCGCGGTCACCTGCCTCATGGAGGCATGAGCAGTGGTATCATTTAGCTTGGTGGACTGTGCAGTTCTCTCGGTCATGCTCGCCAGCGCACCTCTTACAGCGTTGGGGTATGTATGGCTGGCAGTATTTGATGACGTGTCCGTATTCCAGGCATTTTTTGCACATTGCAGGCCATGTCGCCACTGGGTAAGTTTTCGTTTTTCCCTGTTCGCCCGGGATTTCTATGAATTCCGGTGTGTCACGTCCTGGGCAAGTGATTTGGTACGCGTTGGTGTGGATGTTTCGTGGGTTGATCCATTTTGCTATGGAAACGTTGGTGACTCCATAATCCTTTGCTAAGCCTGCTGCAAAAGCACTTAGGTCAGTTTTGCAAGTGTAGTCGGAAGTGTATATAATTCGTCTTGTAGCATTGAAGAACGGATGTATTTCGACAGCTACCTTGAGTTTGTCTATTTTGTTAATCCTTTGTATAGAGTTACTTTACTCGATATTTACGACGTGGGCCAGATACTTCTTTCCCTGTCGGTTTATGTTCATCGGTCTGCCTCCCAGTTGTTTGGAGAGCGAGTTCATCATGGCGAATGGGTTCATTGAGGGAGCAACTTTGTTTGCACCACTATCTTCAAGCGTTATGAGGAAGTGGGTAGGGAATGATGCTGATCTTCTCTCCTGAGTGGGAGGGTCAGCTTGGGGGGAGCGAATCGCGGCCAAAGCCTCTCGTCGCCCGACTTCGTGCTCAGTTTGGTATTGCAGGATCTCTCTCTCAGTCTTGTCCTGGGGGCAGTCTTCGTGTCCCGTAGGGTGGCCGTTTACTTTGCAGTGAAAGCAGTGAGGTTCTTCGGATGGGCACGACAAGGGGTCATTTCGCTTATCGTGGTCGTCCTGGGAGCAGTGTGAGCATCTTATTTTACCGTTACAATTTTGGCTCGTGTGTCCATATTTCTGGCATTTATAGCATCGCATCGGACGTCTTTCGAAGGGTATTACCTTGGTTTTGGCCTCAAAGAAAGGTATGTCTATGTAGTTAGGTGGGGTGGGGCAATTGAATTTAAGCAGAAGGGCCGTGGTGGTGTTTCTTCTTGGTTTGATTTTTGGTGCGATTTTCGCTTCAACTGGCGGTGACGTTGAGAATTGGACGGCCAGTCATGGAGCCCAGTTCTTCTCGTAGTTTATATGGGCAAATATCCGGTCTGTCATTGACATCAAATGTCTTTTTCAAGTGTTCGGGGAATTTAGGGCCGTTGTTGAATAGGTTGTGGTCATCAAATCGTGTGTATTGTCTCCTCTTAGTGTTTTATGGTGTTCGGGCGTTACGAGTTTCGGCTGGGAGGAGAGCGATGTTATCGGAGCGGTCAGAAGCGGAAGCACACAAACAAGTTACGGATTCCTTGGCCTCTATTCTCTTCATCAGCTCTTCCAGTCGGGCATCCATAGTTGCACAAAGGTTCTCGAGTTTAGTGAGACGTTCGCCGACCTCGCTGGCGGGCGCCGGGCAGCCCTCTTCTCCAGCTCGGGAAGGCCTATCATTTTGCATATCTTGCCCAGGGTATTCTGCATTCCGGTTATATTCGCGTTCAGCTTCAAAACGTGTTCATTTGTGTCGTCGATTACGACCTGAGTCAGGTCTCCTATCGATGAGGAACTTCTGAGGGGCTCGTTTTTCTTTCTGGCAGACTTGTTTGAGTTCGACGCTCTGGAGGGGCCGTCAGCCCCTCTCCGATAGGGCATGGCCCTGCCCATTGTTTGATCCCCGGCTTCTGGGTAATGAAGGTGGGGTCTTCTTTACATTTATTTCTTATATACGAATATATACACTGACTTAGTTGCTCTTGAAACTAACCTAAATCTAGATTTTTTTGTAACGATTTTTTTCCAACATTTTTTTTATATTGTTTTTTCAATTTTAATTGGTTTCTATTCTAAATTCTTAAACCCCGGTGTCAGTGGGGGGCTCACCTTCTTGTGCACCATGGGGGGGGGGTAATGTAGCTACAAACTGAAAGGGGGGTCGGTGGAGGGATCTTCGAACACACAACGTATTTAAACAAAGGCGCAAATGAATATTGGTAGATAACGAGGACACCACGGGAAGGCGGGTGAGCCTGGGATACCCTCAGAGGTGCTTTATTGCTCTCGCTCTAAAGAGATGATAGTCGATCTCTCCAATGTAGTTGAAAACTTGAACCTTTACGAGACGATATTCGGTCTCGGAGCGATATTCGGCTTAGAGCGGTGACCGGCTCTTATTTTGATACAGCAAAAAACGTTTCTATACCCTGGAAACTTGTAAACTTTGGAGCTTAGACGCGAAAAACAGTATGCGATGGTGTTTTCGTACTCATGGTCACTCATTGGTTACGATACTGCCTCTGCGCAAAGCTGGTGGCTTATCAGACCTTTGTGGTGGAGATCCTTCATGATTCCGTATTTCTAAGTAGTGTCGTATGCTTCCTTAACATCGAAGAATATGGATTTGATTTGAGCCTCATTTCCACCGGAGCCTAAACGTGAGTCGTAATAGGCTCCCCGTGGGGCGCGGCACTGGATGTTGTTAAGGCCTGCGTGCATTCCGAGGTGGTCTACAAGGCGTGAGTTAATCATTCTTTCCATAGTCTTAGAGGACGCTGGTAAGGGCAATGGCCTCTTAACCTTTAGTCGCCCCCTACGAAACGCAGTGGATATGGTTGCAAGATTCTAAACGTCCCGGCTACAAGGCTA
>SDVV010010634.1:0-16175 GCA_016164225.1 Gammarus roeselii
GACCTTTCGATAAGCAAAGATACACCTAGATGCACATATTCTTGATGAAGCCTTGATAATGAGCGTGAGTTCGTCCCTCAATTCGTAGTTCCGGCCAGTCTGATGTCAGCTCCACTTTCCTAATTAAATCAAAGGTAATCTTTCATTTTGCCGTTCACCATGACCAAGATACAGGTTTCATTTTACGCCGACTTAATTAAATAACAAAACTAGGTCTGTTTCCCATAGAGCGCTCAAAGTCATATGTATCCAAACCCTCGGCACGCGCGTCCTGGTGTGGTTTATGAGTTATGTTGTAATTCAAATTAACCCCTATATAGTTTCATCATCCTTTTGTCAGTTGGCCGGAACTCTGTTCCTTGTCATCCGGTATTTACATTTCGTTGTCTGTGTAACTTAAATCATTTGGATGTACTAATCTAAATCAAGTATTGATGCCTCGTGGGTCCCCCATTGTCAACGGTCAACGGATAACTTGAAACGTATAACATCTCGAAGAAAATGCTGTTGAATAAGTGCGGTGTGCCATCGGTAATAAAATACGTCTATCGAACAAAATCCACCCGCCCGATCAAATATTTTGATGTTTATCTGAAAAGGGATAGCAGGTTACATTTACATACTCCAATCTGTCGTTTTCGACACATTTCCATAACATTGTACTATTCAACTAAGTGTGCTGGACTAGAGACATTTCAGAGACGCCATTTAACGTGTCTCAACACACATTTATATTAATCAGTGCGACCGCTTCATGTTCGGATTTGGCAAGTGTGTGCACTTTAAAGCCAGGATCTGCTATTTTGAATCGCTTTCTCTGACACATTTACCGTTATGTTCGTTTTTCTCTAAATAGCCTGAAATGAATATATTTCTCACGCGCCCTGTACCGAGGGTACTGATCCTCGCACTTAGTTTGATTGATGGGCTTACTCAGCTGAATGAGAGCTTTTCGTGAACGAATTGCAATTTGGGAGTTCGTAAGCCTGTGAGTGATAGGGCAGGAATATCCTAAAGTGTTTCAGCTGAATCATTGTTACTTCAAATGCCATTCATGCACATGCTGGACATCACTTAATAGAGCAAACCCCTGTCAACATATGGTTGTTGCCTACTGGCCCACCGGACAAAGTCCGCCGGTCTTCTATATTCGGTCATCGCCTGAGTAGGTCGAGCCCAGACGGCAAAGCCAAGGCCAAGCACCTTCACCCAGAAAGTTGAACTTTAGGAGTTCCACTAAAAAGTTGTCGTGGGGTTGAAGCTGTATCAGGCTGCGGCCAGCAGGGCCAATAGGCTGACAGGCCAAACCGGACACTCTTGACCCTTTTGTATCCGCGCCGCAAGGTTGCTTTAACTGTAACTTCTTCTGTACATGTTAAATGCATCATTATCAGTAGTCCATAAAAAAAGTAATAAGTTAAATGTTAGATATGAGGTATTTTCTAATGTATCAAACACTTAATTTACCCTGATTACTTTAACACATTCTCCTGTGTTAGCTAGATAGAGGTGACCTACCCCTAATGCCTGTGGTAACCGACTGAGACCTTGCATGATTCATGCCTAGATCGGAAAGTTGTTTTGCCAGTACTTGGAATAAACGGAAAGAAGGTGTAGTTAAAAAACATTTTAATCAGAGAGTGGCAAGTTGCTTCTTGTGTTATGGCAGTGTCAACATTCATACAATATGTTGAAAGGTTGGGTGACTATCTAAATAATTGTGTTTTATATCGCTTACATCGTTTTCTCGAACATGAGGTAGGTCGCAAGGCATACATAAATACAATGTTTCAAATATTTACAAAGTGTGTTTAACAATCAATATCGCACTACAGATGTTGAAATTCTCGTAACAGTGACTGTTTCAACGGTTTAAAAAATACTGCGTTGACTGAAATAATAAACAATTATTAGTGGTCATTGCCATAACCACCACCGCCGCCGCCACCTCCGACACCGGTGTATACGAGCTGGTGGTGGACCCTCTCAACAATCTTCTTCTTGGTCACGTACACGGGCACGGGGATACGGTTGTAGACAACACGGGGCACGGGCACGGGATGAGCCACTGGCACAGGCCACTCAAGGGGCACATTTACGTGGTAGGGTACGGGTTGGACGAAAGGGGTGATGACGGCGTGTGTTCTACCGTAGCCGCCGCCGAATCCTCCGCCGTGCCCTCCGCCGAACCCACCGCCATACCCTCCACCAAACCCTCCTCCTTTTCCGGCGTACGCCAGACCCAGCACGAGGGCCATCATGAGTACAGAAACCTGCAAGACAATGACCGACTGTCAGGGTATTCTGGGTTGGGGTCCTCGATTTTCCTGGACAGAAATCAAATGCAGGTTGCGAGCGCTAACATCACACGAAAATATTTCAAAAAATGCCAAGTAATGAGATTTGTGATTCCAATTTTGCGCTAGCTTTGTACAAAATTATGCAAAATCACCCAGAGATAAAGTAAATTTCCATTCAATCAATATCATTCGAATGATTCCTACCGATTTAATAATCTTCTGTGCATTAATTGATTCGTGATCACCGATTTGCTTCGATTGCAAAATCATTCTCCGTATACGGGGGACCTTAACGGAAAACACGGTTGAAATTGAAAATTACGGGGCTAATGCTAGGAAACATACCAAAAAAATATTTTCTTATCAAATATGTTTTAGACGAACGAATAAGTTTTGATATATACTTATTAATATTGTAGGTGAGTTGTCCATACAAAAGGGCCAGATGACTGGAATATCATATTTCGTTAATAACAAGCTCCCGAGGAGGTCGAGTCCATGGAATTTGCGATACAATTAGCAAAATAAATAGCTGTGGAGAGCAGGACAACTTACAAAGGGACACAACTTTTTAGGTTGCGCAATAAAATATCTATGAAATTTGTTATTCCATCTCAATGAAAAAACATGTAAGAAAATCCACGATGTATCACATGGATACTTGACAGTTTCTTAGTGTTAGGTTATGACAGGCTAAATTTCGGATATACATGCAACTTAATTATTTCGTTTTGCTCTAATGGTAGTGTGAAGCTGATACTGCAGTGCTGACAATGTACTGCTAACAGTGCACTGATGGCAGGGCAGTGCTGACAATGCATTACTGACATGACAATACTGGAAGTGAATTGCTGACAGTGGGCTGCTGATAGTGCAATACTGGTAGTGCATTGCTGGCAGTACGCTGCTGGCAGTACACTGCAGACTGTTCACTGTTGACAGTGCACTGCTGGCAGTGTACTGCTGATAGTGCACAGCTGACAATGCACGGGTGGGAGTGCACTGCTAGAGAGTACTACTCAGATCGCACTGCTCAGAGCCCACTGCTGAGAGTAGTCTGGCGGAAGTGCCCTGCTAAGAGTGATCTGATAGGAGCGCACTGCTGATAGTCCTCTGCAGGGAGTGTCCAGATGAGAGTGTGTTGCGGTGAGTGAAGTTGTGAGAGAAAAAGGTCCGCAATGATTGAAATTAAATATTTGTGAGGGAATGGAAATGATCGGTAGTGACGATGACGGTGAGAGTTGTTTCGCGAGTTTTGAAGCGGTTCGGACACACAAAAATGGTGGATAAGGGGAGCTTGGGGAAGAGGGTGCTGAACGCCGAGGGGAGTGAACTTTGACTCAGACCGAGGTACGGGTGGTGGATGCATTGAAAATGCGCTGGTGGAGTGAGAAACCAGTTTCGGGTAAGTGAGAAAACGTATAAGAGATGAGAGGGAATGGAGAAAGCTTGTGAATTGACGAGTGTGTCGCGGCCTTGAAGTGCTCTCCCGCCGTTGGCTATCTTGTGAGAAACGGGATGGCCGGGGGATGGAGAAGGGCCCAACACCTCTGATGCAGCAGGGGTTAACCAGAGAGAGCTGTCGGTCACCGCTTCGGACAGTGGTCTCTAGGCTCACTGATGACCCAGAGAGTGCGCACTCATTTGCGACAGAGGGGTATGATTGTTTCCTGGGTGACATGAATGGAGAGGGGTGTTGGGAGCGGTGACATGAATGGAGAGGGGTGGAGAGGGGTGTTGGGAGCGGTGACATGAATGGAGAGGGGTGATGGGAGCGGTGACATAAATTGAGAGGGGTGTTGGGAGCGGAGACATAAATGCAGAGGGGTGATGGGAGCGGAGACATGAATGGAGAGGGGTGGAGAGGGGTGTTGGGAGCGGTGACATGAATGGAGAGGGGTGGAGAGGGGTGTTGGGAGCGCATTGCCGTCAGCCACCTCCCTTCTTCTATATTACGGCCATGGGTCCACGTCGAGTCTGTGATTTTTTGGCAAATGATCGATGATATTTCCCTGTATTAAAATCGTGAGTTGATTGCATCAAAAAAATGCGATACAATACGCCTGCTGACATGTGCATCGCCACGTACAGTATTCTGAGATTGTGCAAAATGTGTTCTTCAATATTAGGATTGTCAGAATTGCATATTTTATTTCCTTGAATAAGTAGGTTTTCAGTATGTAAGATAGAATACAAGTTATTCATTCGAATAATCGCTTGATTGCGTAAGAAATATTATATCTCATCTATAAGTTGAAATCACGATTGTTTAAAACGCACTCAAATTAAGTACGGAAGGGCATTGCAGAAATTTTACTTGGTTGATTGAGAAAAAATCCAAAGGTCGCCTATTCACTGCGACCAAAGGGTTGGGACATTAGGTGGACATTACCTTGACAGTAGCTTTCACCAAAGAAATATTTACCCCCGTCAGTTATATTTTGTAACATTATATCGGTCATGTCAATATTTATGATCCACGACAAGTTGACATCCTCATACATCCTTAGGTGCTCGGTTGCTAGGAACTATAAAGTGGGACATGTTTTCATTTCATTGAGTAATCAATTGCACATTGAAAATCCGTCGATGAAATACACTTCTGTTAACTTACAAAGATTAATATAACATCTGTGCGATACAGATTTATGACGATCCATCAATACACTTACTCACATAAATGGTCTCTGTGTATACACGATACGCTTACTTCGTTCATTACTATATTAGGTTAGTTATAGTTGCACATGTGCCAGGTGTGATATGGTGGCGGTTGGTAATTAAGTTCCTAATAATAGTGTAATGGGTTTAGTTACCGCTAAAATTTATAGTTTTAAAACTACTCATTCACTTCGACGCCAACCTTCGCAACAGTTTGCAAACATATTACCTTTATACCAATGCTTGAGCGCTTACTGTTGTCTGTGACTTATCGAATTTTCCCGCCAAAACGCCGGTACTATGAGGCTGTTTTCTTCCCTATGCCTGCATTCAACTCAAACTCAGCACAATGGATCCTGTTGATCAGCTCATTCCCTTGTTGGATCCTGCTTAACAGCTCATTCCCTTGTTGGATCCTGCTTAACAGCTCATTCCCTTGTTGGATCCTGCTTAACAGCTCATTCCCTTGTTGGATCCTGCTTAACAGCTCATTCCCTTGTTGGATCCTGCTTAACAGCTCATTCCCTTGTTGGATCCTGCTTAACAGCTCATTCCCTTGTTGGATCCTGCTAAATAGCTCATCCCCTTGTTTTATTTCGACATTTCCCGGAAGTAGTCCACAACACATTAGTGAAGAACAGGCTGTAGCTAACATTCTGCTATGGGGCGTTGTCACGGAAAGATTCGGGGGTGGGCCGACTCTCCGTTTTTATCACAACTCCCCCCCTCCCTCCTTCTGAGGTGAAATTGTGGCAACGCGGCTGATCCTGCTAGCCGTTCGTTTGAGCAAGTCGAAAAGTTATTTACGGGTGAAGAAGGCGTTGCAGAAATTCCTGCCATGAGTTTAACTAAATTTGTTTAATATACCACAGATGACAATCATGATTATATACATAAAAAAATCATTCGGTCGTAATATATCTAACTTCACCATACATATTTATATGTAAATATGTTCTGTCATGCGGACCATAGGAAGCGTTATCATCACTCTACAATACATTATTTATTGTTCGTAATATCCTTAATGGCAAGGGAAAGGAAAATAATCGCATCGATTCATCCCATTACGACAGGTCACAATAATAAGAATCAGCCTTAATTTTTCTCCTTGATCGAGGAAAGCATTCCTGCATATAATGAAATGACGTAGGTATTTAGTAATTGTATTCAAATGTTATTAACCCGAACTGATTACATGTCAGGTTGATTCAATAGAGCTTAAATTTGGAAACATTCAGGCTGTAATACATTATGAGTGGACATTTTGCTGATTTCAGAAGAAAAATCACCATCTCCATTTCCAAATAGACCAAAAAATTTGAAAGGCCTCCTGGTACAGCGTGTGAAGTATACAACCTACTATTCTAAAGCGAAAGAAATTTACAAATATTTTCCTAATTTATATACGCGTATACTCTTTCCTCGCTGGGCGAGTCTTTAATTGACTTAAGTCTAGAAACTCACCACCCTCATTGTGTTGACAGAGAAGTTTAAGGTGAAACTGCTGATCCCAGAGTGAACGTTTCAGCAAGAGTCTCGCTCTCTTATATACAATCCGTTTCCAGGTTGTAAAATCGTCCTTGGCATTGGTTTCTAGGGCCAATGCGATCCGGCGGCCAAAGCCCCCACCATGGCCGCGTCTCCAAGATAGAAATTTTCGGTGCAAAAACCGCCCGTCACGGGGGCCAGCACCGATTATCTGGGGCGCTCAAGCGCAAGGTCAGAGAAGCCGAAAACGATGACCAGCCTCGGTGCATTTGCTGCTGTGCAGAAGGTAATAACACAGAAGCCTATGCTAATGCCCAATCTTCTTGATTTTTGGGGCTAGCTGGAAGGTAATGACTGCCAAATTGCTGATGCCAATGCTCTGGTGAGTTTGTTGTTTTCCAAAATGTTCCAAAACCTCATGCCAATGGTCAGGCTTCGGTGACTTCGTTGATGTCTTAAAGGTGCATAAATGAGACAGAAGCCTATGATAATGCCTATGCTATGTGGTTTTTATTGCAATCCTAATGGTAATTTCACAGAAGCCTAAGTCAATGCCAAGGTTTCGGTGATTTCGTTGCTGTCTAAAAGGTAAGGACACAGAAGCCAATGACAATATCTAATTTATGTTTTCGTTATTTTCCAAAAGGTAAGCACACCGAAGCCTACCTCAATGCCGATGGTAAGGATAAAGAATCCCATTTACGACGATGTTGTCATGTGTGTCTGCAAGGTAATTGGCGAGGTAACTGCTAAATTCGATCGACACAATTAGAACAGGTCATGAGGGTTTATGTTTGTCAAACGCAGTGGGCATGTATCGCAGATATTTGTTACAATCGTAAGACATTTGGCTCATTAGGTAAGAACATAGAGACGTGTCATCAATCTTCTTATCGATAAAATTTGAATAATACAGAAAAATGGCATGAGTTATAATTAATTGTCCGTGTATTGTACACAGGAGGAGGCCGTAAGAATTAGAATTCAACATATTTCATTCAAGAGAGGTACACACAAATAATATAATTTTTATGAGTCCCCGTGTTCTTCCACACGCCTATCTCTACGCGAATTAGTAAAAAGTCATACATTCCAATGCGACAATATTTAATTTACAAAAAACATACAAAATTAATTTCTCCTTCACTAATATTCCAGGTTTATTTTTTCTTCATATCTTTACTGATTGGTCCATAAGTATACATCATTGTCAATAGGCTTTGTGTTTCTTAACAATTTCATGAAGTCGCTTGACAAGAGGGGGGAGGAGAGGTGTAGAAGGTTGGCAGACGAGAATATGTCATAGCAGGTGATTCTCATAGTTCCATTGGAATGGTCGCTGGAAGCACGTGGTTGCAGAATGAATGAAGCAAGGAGGAGAAATATTGGAGAGAAATATGTGAGGAGGAAGTTGGATGTGTTGGCGCAGTGGGAGACAGTCTTGAAATCTATTGATGGGAGTGATTGTGAGTTTGGTGTGGCAAGTGGAAGAAAGTTGGGCACCGACGAAGGCTGTACCCATGAAAGTTAAGGGTATTTACAAGTGTTGACAAGTGTTGGAAGATGACAATAGGCCTATTATCCCGAACTAGGTTGCGTTTTGATAGCAAGAGGATTAGTTCTGGAGTAGAACGTCCAAGAGAGCTTCATGCGCAATTTTAGTAATTTATCGGTTTAGTAATTTATCGGCAATTTATGTACAATTTATTGAGCTGAGACTCAAACGTTTTGATTGTATTGCTGTTTACCACCTCCGATGGAAGTTTGTTCCATTCTTCGACAACTCTATTTGTGAAAAAAAAAGGGCGTTATGTTGAGTGAGAAACGTTTTCCAACGATTTTGAATGCACTGTTCCTAGTCACTCCGTTCGTATCTAGGGTGAAAAGGTTCGCTCGGTCGACGTTTCCTTCTTGCACACTTCGATCATGTCGCTTCTGACACGACGTTTCTCTAGCGAATGAAGATTGAGTTCACGTAGCCTGTCTTCGTACGATTTATTCCGCAGCGAGGGTATGAGTTTGTTAGCTCTACGTTGAACCTTCTCTAATTTAACAACGTCTTTTCTTAGATTCGGAGACCAGAATTGAACGGAATGCTCGAGATGCTGTCTAACAAATACATTAAATAGCTTGAGCATACTGTGTGGATTTTTGTACGAGATAGTTCGGGATATCATACCCAGCATTTTGTTGCCTTTCTTGGCAGCATCGTTACATTGCTTGCTACTTTTTAAGTCGTTACTAATGATGACTCCTAAATCTCTTTCTTCAGTGGCAGGAATGAGTTTCTTCCCGGACATTGAATATTCGTGCTTGAGGTTGATAGGACCTATGGGCATAACTTTACATTTGTGTACATTAAATTTCATTTGCCACTTTTCTGACCAATCAACAACTTTGTTCAAGTCTAGATGGATCTGCTGGCACTCCAGTACTGTTTGCACTATTTTGTCTATCTTAGTATTGTCTGCAAACTGGCTAATGTTTGAGAGTACGTTGCTATCGAGATCGTTAATGAATATAATAAAAAGAACTGGACCTAGCACGGATCCTTAAGGCCCGCCGCTGTGACATTACCCCAGGTGGAGGAAGCGCCGTCAAGTACGACTCGCTGCGTAGTTAATGAGAGATCGAAGTCCTAAAAATGTTACGACGAAGCTGAAGAAAGTGTCCTCTAGATTATTGCGGCTGAAGATTCGGTTAGCTATAGAGAAATGGGCGTTTCTGAGAACTTACTGACTAGATAGTGTGAGAAAGCGAGGGAATTTCTCTGGATGAACATGGAGACTGAGGGCTTTGGAGGACATTACAAAGTAGATATTTTGGTACTGCACATGCCTGATAGGTTTGTGCAAGTATCATGAGCATGTAATTGATTGAATACAAAAGATGTTCATGAGCAAACAAGGGTAAAGATGACTATTGTGCAGTGGTGGGAAGAGTCTTGATAGATTTTAGTTTGATCTCGATATGAGTGATGGGGTGGCCGTTGAATGAACGAGTGTTGAGGGAAGAGGGTGGTGGAATTAATGCCTGATAATCTACTGGAGGTAAGTAGAGTGAGGGTGGATCAGGATAGATGAGGAACAAATATGTTGGTAGAGGAAAGGAGGTAGTGAAGTGTAGTTAAATGAAAGTGCCAAACTGAGCTGAGGAGCTTTAGCAGACGTTGACGAAGGATTTTGTCAATGTGAGAGGGCAAGCACTAGGAAATGCCAAAAATAGTGGGAGACGTTCAGAGATGCGATGTTGAGAAATGAGAGAAAAGTGTATGGTGTTCGCGGTGTGGGTGGTTGTAAGAAAAGGGTTAAGAGTAGTGAAGCGATGTGGTTAAAATTACGGTTTCCCGACGATGAAAGCTTTTCAGGAATAGATGCAAAATTGGTCGGTGGTACCATATGACAATTATAGAAAGAATATAAATGAGCTGGATCGTGTGGTGAGAGAGCAAAGAGGAACGCAGATGCAAGGTGGGGTATGGGGTTGTTCCTAAATTTCTGGGAGAGCGACAAAAATTTTCTGGGAAAGAGTAAGAAGGTTTAAGTCAATCAATAAGTAAGAAGGTTTAAGCTTTAAGTCAATCCACACGAGGAGGGCGAGTGCTATGAACATTCTTATGGGACAAGTATATGCCAAAAAAGCTGATCAGTTTTTTGCTGATCGGTTTTCGAGCTAATTGTTTAATTAGCCCTGCTAAATAACATTGACATCTATTAACTTCGATCCATGATTTATCTATGCATTAACAGGAACACACACTCTGCACAGTTCATGCACTGGTTAATCATAAAACCAACTCGGTGCTCCAGAGTCACACACCGTTGGTGAACGTTGGGAAGTTGGAGTTACCTAAGGGTGAGAGGGTTGAGAAGTCGAGGCTGGAGGGCGAGCACCAGACGGCCCTTCAATCATACTAACAATGACTGGTGAACGCCCATTCCGATCCGTGACAGCGATTCCATAGCAAACCCAATACGGTCGAGCACGCCACGATGTCGTAGCCAGTTATTTCACCCAGCAGGCTCCATCATGATATCACTTCGGTGCGCAATCTTTGGGAGCTTCTGCAAGAGAGCATAGTTTTGGCCAGGTGTGTTGGTCGATTTTAGGGGCTTGCACTGTCCGTGAGATTCCGAACATACACGTGTCAGTGGGTATCGGGGATTGCGGGTTATGCGACGCCTGTTGCTCTACCACCGCAGGTGGATCTGAGGCCAAGAAAAAACAATGTCAACCAGTGAAAAATATTGGTCTTTGCTGTTGATACTGATCTCTGACCTCCATACTGACCCGAATTGTATGTTGTAGGCTCTTCGCCGGACTATTTAGCGCTGAATGGTTAAGTTTGGAATGTGTGTGAGTGTATGAGAAGAGTTTGAGGTGCAGCTTGCCGTTGGTTACTCTCCTTCTGGTGGATTCGACCGTGCGTCCGTTTCTGTTTGTTGCCAAAATCCCTACTTACCGCAGTAACAATAAATTTGATCATTCACAAGGATAGGCAAGTATTTGTCTGTCTACTTTTTTCAAAGGAGGCCAAATTGACATTCAATAACCGAATAGGTGTATTTTGCCATACTACTCCCTTATTAATTCATATATGTATGCCAACTTCCATGCATCCAACAAACCACACTACACGAATCCCCGGACTCGAAACTCCTTGCACTGACTGTTTGATACTATTCATCCAACATAAATTTTATGACCATTACCTATCTGTGTGAATTAAAAAAAAAAAAAATAGTTCGTACATCTAGAAAAAAACATGGATTCTCTCGGTTATTCGCCTGCCTTCCATAATTGAGAGCGGCTGTGACCTACATAGTCTTGAACGGAAACGTGTTACGTGCATAAATTGCTACAAATTATTTATGAAATGAAATAATGCATTCATGAAACAACATGTTACTTATTCACAACAATTTTAGAGCATAAATTTAGTAATAAAAAATATTATGTTGTTCTATTCGTATTCCTCAAGCAATATTATTTGCACGCAATCTTATACATGGATGAATCCTTCTACCATTTGCCGTAAAATGAAGATTTTTTTTTTATTTGAAAAAAATTGGAATCACGTATGCACAAATAAGAAAAAATAATTATATCTCCTGCTAACTGGGCAATAACCCTGATTTACTGAGTGCGATATTTCTTTCTTGGTGACGGTCTATTAACATTGAGCATAAGCACAAATTAAATTCAACAAGATCAAATTATGGAATGATATCTCGGATAAACTCAAGATCTGATCCCCTTTCCATATTGCAAAAAAAAATTCAATTGCAGAAACGACCAAAGAAGCAAACATGGTCATTCCTAAATTCCAAAAGCCTACCATCGAAATCTGGCTGAATCCACGGCCAAGCGGCAAAAAGGCTAGTTGTGCTGCAGAAGAACATGTTCACATTGCATGTTTTTTTCAATAAGAGTTTGATGTGGGCCCGTCATCTGGTTGGCACGGCAAATGGAAGAGCTAAAAATTATCAGATTACAACTTGGAGCCATGGTGGAGAAAGTTACGACTGCCGAGTCTCCATTTTTAACGATTGCTCAGCGAGTTATAGGGGGATTTATTTAGTGTTTGAAACATAACTAAAAATGAAGACTACCCCTTCTCTTTTGCTACAATGATTCTCGGAGTTGACAGTATGCTTTATGATGGGATATTTCTTCATGGGTTCCTAAAATTGCACATAGTACAAGACAGTTCTTTTACCGTATCGAAAGTGGATGTATTTTTTTCGTGCGCGTTGAGAATTCATCATAGCAACAGACAATCCCTTTGGCATCGGTCATGGTATTCCTGTTGGTTCTGCCGGTCTTTCGGTGAGGGTTACAGTCACATAAATTGTTGAGAAAGTTTGTTAATAGGAATAGTATCTAAAAATAACGAGGCTCCGAGGCTCAAAATTGACTGCGCATAGCGTAACTTTAAATAATTTAAGCGTGCCTACGAATCTATTTACTCAAACTGACAAGTACCATAATATATATAACTATAGTTGTTACGCAATGGAAACAACGCTACACAATGGTTCACTAGCATCTACACTCTACTTGGTTTACTAGCATCTACACTCTACTTGGTTCACTTGCATCTACACTACTTGAGTGAGGAGATGACGCACCATTTAAACCCTAACGCGAGCGGAAGAGTTCCCCAGATATGAATAGAATTGCCTGCTGTTCACGAATTTTCGATTAGTTGGCGTTGGTGTCATTACAGGACCGTAATTAAGACTTTGATCAAGATTTAATGTTTGGTAATACATTAACAACCTGGTTTTTCGTTGTGCATTGATAATAATTAAATATATATCAGTTGACATTGGTTAGGAGCAATGAGTTGCATGTGTTACGGAGCATGTGAAGGAGGGTGAGGATTGTCTCGCCGTCGGTTACCTTCCAGCTTGTTTTGTTCTCTGTAAAACCGCTTGCATTCACAATAAAAATTATACTGTAAATGGCCTTGAAAGTGATCATCAAGGAATCGACAAATCCATCGAAATTGGTCAAAAAATGTACAGTAGAGAACGTGATTATATCTTTATTGTCATGGTTACCAAATTTGCGATATTATGACGACACGTGAAAGTGAATAACGTTTTTTGCTAATTTAAAAAATAATAATACGAATGAAAAATTTTCCATGAGCAAATAAATAATTTTAGGTTAGAGTGATATTCTTGATAGTAAATAAATGTTATTTGTGTAACTTTTCCATTACACAACCACCTAATATCAATCCACGTCCTCTATAATCGGATGCGGATGCAAGTATCAAAAATATGCAGATACTCCGCGGATGCGGTTGCGGATAATGGTCCTGTCGCATCAATGTAGCGCATGTTCCGCAAGCACATGTCGGCATTCCTCTTTTTAATAATATGTCGGCATACTTTTTATTAATCATATGTTGGTATACCTCTTTTTAATCAGTTTACATCTCAAGAATTGAATGTACACCGACAGCCGCAAATAAATCAATCAATCATGTGTTTGCATATAGTCAACCAATTTTACACCAGGAGTACATACCTTCATTGAGAAGGTCCCAACCACATGAAGTAGTGCAATCTCCCATCTTGTGGGTGGGACATTTTTGTACCAACCTGGTTTCAATATCCATTAACGACGATTTGGGACAACAACCTTCTATTAAACGTCAAATATGCCAATTATTGATGACTTCATTTGAGGTTAAGACGAAATAAACAAACAAACTGCGATTAAGACTTATGTTTCATAGTAATTCAGCATATTTTTAAATCAATACTTAAGATTACATAATAATTGAGTCACATGCACATCTAATGCAGTTTGAGATTTTTACAAATCCAATGAGACTAGGTAATTTCAAATTAGTTCATCTAGTTTGCTCAGGAGCATAAGTTTCTATTTGTACTAAAATGACTTTGGTTTTTAGTCAACTCCAATATATGTTGACTGGCTGTCTCCTCAGTAAAATAATTTATTTTATGATTGTATAATGTGACTATAATCGGAGTTCATGTATTCCATTTATGAAAATAAATAGAACATCTCAAAAGTGTTTTTGAGTTGGTAAAGTCCTCCATCAATCGCCTCTCATTTTCTATGTTTCCCACACTCCTTTCACGGAGGACTGAAAACAGTTGTAGAATGATTTCAGGCCTTTTGCAACCTGCAATCAGTACAAACAGCTAATTCTCTTCAGGTTTTTAAAAATGATCATTTATTAATGTACAATTGTGGAACAATTGTATGCTGACCAATTAAGCTTCTTACCACGACCTGCCCTTTCTCTTCAGAGTAGAAAAGTTACGCCAAAGATCATCGAGGGCTCGTTTTGAGACTAAAACTATCGTTCAAAGATCTACGGAAACTATTATTTAATTATTATTGTCTGGATTTGCATATTTCGAACGAATGTTCGACATTGTATGTTAAAACATGTATAGAAACTATTTCAAATCCTAATATAAATTATTACAATGATTCAACGTTATTCTGCCAACTGTATTTTGCTCAATGTATTATTTTTGGACCTCGACAAAGTTCAAAGCAAAGCTGCTATACACTGACAAGTCTGATCATTCCAATTAAACGGTTACGGTGAGTGACCTATTTTCCAGCCTGGTAATGAATAATCAACAGACAATTCACTTTCCCAAAATGTCATTTAAAAAGTTCCACCCTGGAGTCGGATCCAATTGGACTATTAACGCTGTGATAGTGTTTCGAATTTTTATCGACGCGAGCGGAACAGCTTTATTAGTCACTTTATCGGATTTTAAGGGATGGACTGAGCAATTTCTTGGATGATAACGCTGTGACATTATGAAGCCACAAAGCTAGTTCAATTCAGTTGCAATGACTTTCATTTCACATGCTCTCACTGAAAAAAGTAGTTCTTTAATATAGAATGAATTGCAATAAACATTTTTCTAGAAAATAGGTGTCATGGCAATGTTTTGAAACCAATATCCTGTGATAGAGAAACATTGGTTACCTTCATCTAACACATATTTTTTGGTTGAATTAATACATATCCATTGGCTAACGACTTCACCAAGTCATTATTCGAATGAATTTCTCAAGGAAGCATATTTCATTAAAAAAAGTGTATTATAATGAAAAAAAATGAAGTCCGTCGTGATTCTAACGCTCTTAAACCGAGTTTCTGTACCAATACAAATATGCAAAAAGAAAAAATCGGATCAACCGAATTATTATGCGAGTATAGTAAGCTACAGTTGTTAGGACCTCGCTGAAAAAAAAATCCGCTTTTGAGCAGTTTCGTTTGTTTCTAATCGTTTAACATAGTTATTCTTAACAAGGCGTGACATTTTCTATGATATCCACCGTATAAATTGAGGGGGTAGCCCATTTTATTAATCTCACAGACAGTACCGGGATTCTGGTTTAGTATAGAGCCAAGGTTGCTCATGGTTTCTCGTTTCAAGCTGTTGCTAAATTTTGGCAGATTTAATTAAATTCAACCTATTCTGATGTTCTCTGTAATGAGACGGGCATCTATTCCTACCAAGCGCAACAACCTCTACTGATGTTATCTGTAAAGAGACGGGTATCTATACCTACCAAGCGCACCAACCTTTACTGATTTCCTCTGTGATGAGACGGGCATCAATCCCTACCAAGCTCACCAACCTTTCCTGATGTGCTCTGCAATGAGACGGGCATCTTTACCTACCAAGCGCACAAACTTTACTGATGTTCTCTGTAATGAGACGGTCATCAATACCTACCACGCGCACAAACTTTACTGATGTCCTCGGTAATAAGACGTGCATCAATACCCACCAAGCGCACCAACCTTTTTCTGACGTCCTATGTAATGAGACGGGCATCTTTACCTACCAAGCGCACCAACCTTTACTGATGTCCTCTGTAATGAGACGGGCATAGATACCTACCAAGCGCACACCTAAATGCTAACTTCATTCTATCTCACTTTGAGTTTAATCTTATTGTTATGTTTGTCCTGTTTATATTTAGAAGTGCACAAAGCGAAAAAGATGAACAAAACAGCATGCAAAACCAATCCAGGAATACTCAATATAGATGACTTATTTTGAATACTGTAGAAATAAAAATCCATGTCCTGTAACATTTCATATTTACCTAATAAGAATTCACTCCAAATGAAAAACTGGTCTGATAATTTCAATTGGACGGTTATGGTGTGTGACCCCTTTTCCAGCGACATGTGAAACTCAG
>SDVV010010635.1:0-16174 GCA_016164225.1 Gammarus roeselii
TGTCAGACGATCGTTGGTCAGAATCTCCTCTTCGATCGCCCCAATGTTGAATTGTTCACGATTTGGCATCTGAATATTAGAATTGGAGCTACCGTTGGGGGCGTTTTATGAGCGCCAGTTGACAGTTAGTAGCCCCCTTCTGGTTGGTCTTACCGCAAAAAATGCCAGCCGTACTTTCAAGGGGGAGCGGTAAGGGCGACCGTGATAATGGTTTTTCAGACAGAAGCTGGCCCTCTGTCGCCATATTGAGTAATTTCATCTTATGCAGAAGAGACACATCTTGCTATAGAGATAATGGCAAATAATACATAGTATGATGAACCTCAGCAGGGATTGCAACGATATATTTACACTAACGGCTCTTCAATGCATTTGCTAAAGACTTTGGGAACAGTAAAAACTGCGTGTGAACTGATCCTTGATTTTGGACTGAAATGTTCGTCGTTTTTTGCCGACTTGATGGAGGCAATAATCCCACGAACTCTGAGTGCAATCTCAGTTGAACCGTCAACTGATAATAACATTTTTTCAACAAACATGTAAAATCCGTCTTTAATTCAATCGTCAAATATTTCCCATCAATATTTGATGACATGTGTGATCAAACTGTCATCATTATTTGACGATTAGTGTCATCAAACTGTCGTCATTATTTGACGACTGGTGTGATCAACTGTCATCATTATTTGACGATTAGTGTCATCAAACTGTCATCATTATTTGACGACTGGTGTGATCAAACTGTCATCATTATTTGACGACTGGTGTGATCAAGCTGTCATAATTATTTGACGACTGGTGTGATCAAACTGTCATAATTATTTGACGACTGATGTGATCAAACTGCCATCATTATTTGACGATTGGTGTCATCAAACTGTCGTCATTATTTGACGATTGGTGTCATCGAACTGTCGTCATTATTTGACGACTGGTGTGATCAAACTGTCATCATTATTTGACGACTGGTGTGATCAAACTGTCATCATTTTTTGATGATTTGTGTGATCAAACTGTCATCATTATTTGACGATTTGTGTGATCAAACTGTCGTCATTATCTGACGACGGGTGTGATCAAACTGTCATCATTATTTGACGACTGGTGTGATCAAACTGTCATCATTATTTGACGACTGGTGTGATCAAACTGTCATCATTATTTGACGATTGGTGTCATCAAACTGTCGTCATTATTCGACGACTGGTGTGATCAAACATTCATCATTATCTGACGACGGGTGTGATCATTACTGGCCATCCTTCTCACTAAGCGACTCTTGTCCAAATGAGTATTCACGGTAGGAACTCATTGATTAAGCCTCATCGCCATTCCACTATGAAGTCGACTGTGCTAAAACATTAGGAAAAAAACCTATTCTGATTAGGGAAGCAATTAGTAAAAGCTGTTGATGAGCGGCTTCCATTGTTTGTGTTCGGTGATCGGATTTTTTTTATGTTATTGATGTTGTTCCGTCGTTGTTCGACAAAGAATATCATCTTCATTGACTGATGTCAACAACAATTATACAGAAGGGATTCGTTTGTAATGTAATATCTCCCCTGTTTATTGATATTACCATCACCGCTGACCATCCTCTGAAACGATCGTCACAGACCCACACACATTACATTACGGCGGATGATTAATGATGAGGTTTCATTGATATTCAACGATGCATAATATCATCAATATTCTATTCATACACAGAGAACCAATACTCTGTCGGCACCAGATTCTTTTGATGAATGATCAGGTCAAATCACCAATGCTTGTCTTCGATGCAATTGAAATTGGACATCAGCTGCGTCAATGGATCACAATTTAATTGGCCTACATAGTAGTGAAACCCGTTCTAGTGTTAGTTCCAGACAGCTTCAATGATTTCATTTGTTTTTATATTTTGCTGAACACCGTAACGACATTCACTATAAGATGGCCTAATTGGACAACGTATAGCTTTCATGTTACTGATACTTAAGAGTTAATTCATACATATCTTAGTAAACGGACAAGTGGGTTGTGTTAGATAGAATAACAGTGTTGTATCCTGATATCAAAAATCGATGTCATCCCGGGATCAGAACTATTTCTTAATCGCTGAGCATGTCTTTTGATTGAAATGATTGGGGGGCATGGATGGAGTGACGCTAAGAGACAGCATCAATAGCGGCGTGTTTTGGATTAGAACGGGGAGAGGGGTGAAGAAGTTAGAGGACGAGGTAGTTTCCTGTGTTTTGAGATGGTTCGGGCATGGGGAAGGATGGATGATGTGAGATGGGTGAAAAGTGTGACTAAGGCCGAGGTGAGTGATCGTGGGCCTAGAGGTGAACTGAAGTTTGGGTGGACTGATGGCGTGAAGCAGGCGTTGGGAGGAAGAGACATGGGTGGAGGTAACAAGAGAGCATGCAGTGAGTGGGCGTGTGTGGTGAATGGTTGTGAATGGATAAGTTTTGACGCTGCGATGATGTACTTTCGCGCCCTTGGCGTCTCGTTAAAAAACGGAAGATCGTGGACGAGAGGGCCCGGTCACTATGCCCATGCAGGATATATCTGTTTTATGGTCTGGACATGCTGCGGACACAAAATTTGTACCGTACCCCTAACCCCCAGTTCTGGTTGCGGGGTCTCTGGCCCGGACCCTCTAGTGGAATAGGGCTAAGTTTGTTTGAGTGTGAGGCTATGAGAGGAGTGTGAGGTCCGCCATGCTGTCGACCAACCCCCTTCCTGCGGAATTCGGCCTAGTTTCTGTGTCAGTATCGAATGAACAGAAACTGATGTATATAAAGAAAGCCATACTGATGTTAATAATGTATATCGGCAGCCGTTCGTTGGAGCAACTCATAATCTTTAGCATGGTATCATATTGTAAAGGCATATTGCCGCAGCAGAAGGAGCTCGAGGCCGTCACGACAGACTCTGTGTAGAAAGCGGAGGACGGGTGTGGGCGACCGTTGGCTTCTTTGGGCGGTCAATATGTTCTGAAAATACTGGCCGCGATTTGCCTCATGGAATTCATTTAAAAAATTAATACTCCCGCTCAAATGTACTATGTCGTTTTAATCAAACGCTAGGCTAGGTCTCGTGTTGATAGTGAGATTGGTAAAGGGGCAGTTTTAATAGTCAATGTATAGAGTGTCCACATCCTACAGTTCAATTATGCGTAATTCTAATGGATTGATTGTGAATAATAAATAAATTATTTATATGAAACTCATCTGTAGTTACAAACTGGTAAAAATAATTTGTTGAACAACCTTCTTTTCATTTTGAAAACACGCTTATACACTGCAAGGGATCTGACGACGCTCAATCGCCGTCGTTGAAATAAAGACTCAATAAAAAAATAATAATGCTGGCTCTTTATTCCAGCAACATTCAGCGATACTCCAAAATGGCTATTAAATTTTATAAATTTTATGTTTCGCCCGCTGTTTAGTGAGTAAGTTTAGCCTTAAACTTCTTATGAGCTCGATTATCCACGTTCCGGCACCTGAAAACAATGTCTGTTATTTTGGAGTTGGCCTCCTTGCATAATGGTTCATTAAACGAAGAACGCCTCATGAGGAGAGTTAGTTCAATTTTTTTCTAAATGATGTGCTGATTATATCTTTATATATGCAGACTCTTATTTCATAATTTTTCAGTGAGTTGATATAGTGCTGATTTGAAAATTAAGTGAAAAACATCCCAGTAAATCATACTATCATCTGAATTAAATTGTAAGAAAGGGACGACAAGATATACAGAACATATTTCCCCGCATCGGCACAGAAGTTGCCTAATTGAATGTGTCTTAAACTTTGTAGTAAATTAGCAATAACAAATTTTGTCTTCAATCCTCTAATTCATCATCGAAACCATATCGGAGTTAGTGAAATGTTGAGTGAGGAGTCCGAAGATTGGAGAGCATGCTATCCATCAATTCGAGGAAACTTGCATCAGGACAACAAATGGCGCAGTTGGACGAGACGAAAGTGCCATGCACATGACACATTATGAGACCGATTTGGTCAGGTGGTCACTAAATGTAATACGTACTACAGACGACTTACTTTGATCACTGTGTTAGATGAATTATATACAGCTGCATCCGAACATTAGGTAACTTCCGAGGTTATTGCCGGGATACCTGATGTCACAGGAAATATTATCTCTTGGTTTAAATTCTGGAGAACTATCATCAAGTTGAATAGTGTTTATTCAAGCTGTATGATTTAATAATCCACAGAATTGTTTATTGAAAAAAATATCACATCGGCTTGCCTCTAGCGGGAAATTGTATTGAAATCCATTCAAAAACCCAAGTCAAAGAGATGCAACTCTTTATTCTACGTACATCATACTTTTTTGTTGAGGATTTGAAAGTTTGTGTTCGTAAGAAATTGACTTTCCATCAGATACAAAATTCGTCACTCACGAATATTACGCGGTCAAATTAAACATGACTAACGGATTTATTAAATGCGCATGAAAATAATAATATTCACTATTTTGTGAAAAAAAACGGTCACCGTTACTCCTGGAAACAGAAATTCAGAATATGTATATATTTTTTCTAAACCTGGGATATAAAATTCGATTCGCTCTGCAATAGGCTTACGTGACTCAAAACAAAACACCGGCCGAGGGGAGCTGCTGCCCTTCTCTAACAAAACAATGGCGCATGTCAGTTATGGAGGGGATGACATCTTTGAACACGCTCTGGCGGTCATTGCCTTGGAACAGAAGGCCCAGGGAGAAGAGATGGTCTAGAAATTTATTTGACGTGCACCCGGTCTATTAGTTGGATATAAATAGGTTAGTTATGAGCATTTTTCACCCTTGTTGCTCTCATACATTTAATTTAGAGACATATTGTGTCATTATTCCTTACTTCATTTTATCAATCGATGTATTCCTGCATAGGAACAGAATCCGATGCATTTGGAAAGAATAATAAATTACCTCGCCATAATTTTGTTTCCGGTTACCGGAAGCCAAAATATGGGTTACTCAAACTGTGTCATAATTCATGACTCTTTATTATATTACCGTCGCACTGCCTGCTCGAACATATAGTGTAAAAAATCGATGGTAATTTTTTTTGTAACAGTCTGTTTATTATTGATGTTATACGCCACTGCTAGTGGGATGAGCGCCTTTGAATTTTGGGTCGATTTCAAGGTGAGCGTTGGGAAGGGGTTGAATGTACTGGTGTTATGAAGGAAGGTGGGAAATGTCCGGTGATTTCTTAATAGGGAGGAATATTTATGAGGGAATTGTTGTGGAAGTAGGCGGTGGATGAGATGCTATACACGTACAAATTAGGTATAAATAACACGGACTATTATATAGGGTGGATATAATATCCACTTCATTCTAGGTAACAGTTGAATGTTATAGAAGGGATTTAATATTTATAGCATGCGAACAAAATTCCAGCGAAAATAGTATCTTTTACTGCATTTCAATAACTTTGTATATTCCATGATACCATAACAAATCATCGGAAAAGTATCAGCTTCATACTAAAATCTGCTTATAGGACACAATACTAACCATTCACAACGTTTTTTTCACCCATCATAATCCAAGAAAGAGTGTTACGGAATAGCCCATGCAATTGTTGGAAAAGCAAGTTCAGAGAAAAATAATGTATTGAAGTCGAAGTGGCCAACTTCAGACAACATGAAAGAACTAACATCGCCGAAGGAATTGAACAGATGAGACTTTTGTCATTGAAATATCAATATTGGTTTTTCTTTGAAAACAGGAAACTCCCAGCAAAAATGCTGTTACTCTTCATCAATTTACAGGAGATAATTTTCACAGTCGAAAGAAAATGAGTTCCTGCTCTGTTCGAGGAAGTTGAGGAGTACTAGGAATGTGTGCGAACTGAGTCATCAGTGCTGAAATAGGAGGAGGAAGGGTTCTTAGTGTTAGTATTAGTGGTGGTTTTGCAGAAGATAGAGCTTCTGAGACAGGCCACCGCCAATGAAGAGTTGGCGGTGGATTGTGGGATGTGTTGAAAAAAGAGGAAGGTGGCGAAGAATTTGGGGAAAGGAGCAGAGAGGGGTTGATATATGGGACGGTAATTGAGTGAATATTTTGAGGTGCAAATAATGAAGTTTCGGAATAGGTTTAGAAGTATAGAGAATGGTAGAGGGGGTCGGTGGAGGTCGTGAAAGGGAAAAAGCACCGAGTTTTGTGGGGGCGTTGCTGCTGTGTGCCTTAATAAGGGTGGTGTGACTTTATGCGGATGATTGTTGAATTTCTTGACTTCTTATTTTGTTCCTGATGTAATTCGAATTGATTGGCGCAGGTGCAGTGTTAGTATTCTTTCGCTGTTATAGAGCAAAGTAGATAGGTATGAATGTTGGAATAGTTTTTCAGGAGGTACTAGTCAAAATATGTCGTTGGAAAGCTGTAACAACAGATATACCGTCAATACAGTCGGTACATATGCAAAGAGGACGGTGCGGCGGTTGTATGGACGACAGCAAGCTTTCTAATCGAGGGCAGTACAATTTCCACATAAACCTGTCCGACGCGGGGATGTAAGGACACGACAATTTTTTTTGACCGTTAGACCATAAACTTTAAATTCCGTTCACAGAATGTGGGATTGAACTAAGCAGAGTTTGAAGTGGTTTGACGGAGACGGAATATTTTCTCGTCCGGTGAGAAAGTATGTAGATAAGATACATTTAGGAGATCCATCGCCACCTTACATAATCCACAGAGCTAACGGTGACTATATTACAGTACATTTTAGCGAGAGATGTTGGATAAAACCAGTTCAACAGTTTAAATTATTGGCTATCGTTGACCGTAATTATCCTGCTATGAAAAAGTTAACCATAACATGATAACACCGTTAGAATTTGGCAGAGAACCATGCATTATTATAAATGTATATTTTTTACTTGGTTCTACATGAATACTTCGTTCCTTCACTTCATAACTACATTTACCAGTATGAGGGTTCGCTGCCGATTCTGGTTCTTATCTGTTGGATGAAAATTTTCTCCTGAGCAACACATGAAACTGCAAAGATACCAACTCAACTTTCAATGGTATATTGGAAAATATTGATTGTATTGTTATGTCAGCTTAGCTTTTCACAATTGCATAACTAAAGTTGGAGAATCTTTACATTCACCCAATTTCCTAATTGCTTATTTGCCTCTGACTGAACGTGTCAACGCGATTTTAGAAAGGACGGGCGCTGCATTGGCGTTTTATCCCCAATAAAGGGTAAGACGAGCTAGAAAAAGCCGACATGAAGTTCCTATTTTGAAGTTCCTATTTTTCTTTGTTGTATACTTGGCCATTTTTTTTATCTCATGGGTCGTCCCACTGTTACCTCGTTATAGAGTGGTGTTGAGTGATATGAGGTTAATGATATCCTTGAGTTGTTACAGCATTCACCCTGTGTTTCTCTAACTGCATGAATTACTGGAATAACTCACGCCACGTATCCATATTACTGCTTCTTCCGCGCTACTGCCCTGTCCAACTGGTTTGCTGATTTACTTATCGAAATGATAACTGGGAAAACACCACGAGTAACTTATTGTAACTGAAATTTCCTAGATAAATCCATGCAATTTAGTGGATCAAGGATTCTACACGCACATTTTTAGACGTGATGGCTAAATGGCAAGTTTCTTGAAGTTTGAGCACACAATAAGTGCTATCGCAGAATTAAAGAAGCTGAGTGTCTCGACTGTATTCTTAGTGCCTTCTCGGTAATACGGTTTCTTAGTGCTAACTTCCATCAGAGGACCCGTTACAATAAGCCGTCCGCCACTGTATGTCAGCAGTCGGGATTTGACGGTTCCATCTGCGTCCATCATCCCATTTGATATGACTATAACCTGTCCGACTGTTTGTTATAATAGGTACAATCCTCAACAAGTGTTCGTTACAAGCAGGTCGACAAGGGTGGGTATTAACTAAACACACCATCTGGATGGTCGACATCGTGTGAGATGTCAATAGGCAGCATGCGAACAGGCGTCGTCCAAGGAGACGGATCCAGCGTGTCTGTACTCATTGAATTAAATTCGTTACCTTTGGGGAACTTGGTCTATGTCTAAATGGAAAATATGTCGGGGAAATCTTCCCTTATGACGCTCTTCGCTCTTGTGTCGCAGAGAGCACGGATGATATAAGATGGAATACAGTAAGGCTTTCACTACTGGCTTCATTGCGAACCTACGCACATACACAAATTAAGCTGTCAAGTGGAATAACTTCACGGATTTCAAGGCTTTAGGCAAGGTGTAACCTAGCAGCACCCCCCCCCCCCTTCCATTAGGGGCGTGTATATATACATGCCATCGGGAACGTCTGGAGAGTCGTGTTTGATCACAATCAATACAATGAAAAATCCTGCTACCGCACATTCTATGAATGTACGTATGTATAGACATACAGCCGTTTCCATCTAGCTAGGGAGGTGGCTAAGTTAGGCAGACACAGAGGGGGGTGGCACCTAATCTCCCCGCCACAAGACCGCTGTGTCCCTGCCGAGGCTCAAACTCGCGACATGCAGCACCAGAGGCTGACACTGCAGTCGGATTCGCTAACCACTAACCACGGCTACCGCACATGGCTTCAGGTGTACATGTTGCATTACTCTAGACAATACGCAGTGTTTTGTTGAATTTTTTCCTGATTTCCAGGATATTAAATACATGAAAATATGAATACCGGGGATGAAAATGAATTTTTTTTTTAGAAAATAGGTTGACATCCTGGCAATGTTCCATTCTGTAATTTAAAATCGTGGTTTATACGATGCCAATCACAAGTAATACACGAAAAACCAAGAGAAGGGCGAAAAAAACACGAAAAATATAGCTTGGTCATGCCGCGCATTCAACCCTATAAGAAAGTTCGAACGACAAGATTGTAATCAATTGAATACACGCTCTAAAAATGCTGTAGCACGAATCGAGTTGTAAGCCAATGCGGTCAACCAATAAATTTCGAGAATTTAACTTTGATTTTAATAAGGTTAATGATTGTACACGTTTGCTACTATCAGAAGATACGGAAATAAAATGAATAGAACGAATATGGTTGCAATTGTTCATAACCCTAATAGATTGTTAGTGATGTAGCGTCTTATCTTGCTCAGCGGAATGTGTATTTGTTTGCATCCTCAATCGGTGATTGAGATTGATGCTTGGTTGGGTGTTTGTGTGTGTATTTGTTTACCCTGTAAATCATTTATGCCAACGATGAATAAGTATGTCTATTTACCGAAAAAAATAGCTGTATCACCAAGCATTATACTCCCTCACGAAGGAGTATAATGTATCTTAAATCAGTTCGCTGGTCGAATGGTGGAGTAAGGGAAATTTTACTAGATGAATCCGTAAATTGTGGAGTCGGTAAAAATCGATTCCATGAATTTTTCGGTAAATGACGATAGCACATGTTTTGTCGTATAAAGGATCCCTAATGACCATATGTGGTGTTATCAGACATGCGCTTATCTAACTTTTTCTCGTTGAAAACAGCTTTGTAAATTATTTAAACGTTATTCTAAATGTAAACAAGCAAACACATTTCACCAACTCAGAAGGTTTTATAAGGTATCATACTCCGCATGACCAATGAATTGTATCCGTTCCCTAATCAGTTTATCATAAATATTACCCTCTGTAGTGCTGTTAGAAGGAAACATTTAGTTGATAAACAACTATGATTTTGCGATTGCTTGTGAAGACCGTTGTCCACCCATTGTTTCCGCACAACAGTTTAGAAAGAGCAGCCTCTAAATGAACTCCCATTTTACAGAAATTGTTAACATTAGTGGTTTGATGCCAGCTCATGAACCCTACTCATAGAAGGTATGCAAATTGTGTTCAAATTGGAATAAAACGATTATATCAACTGACAAATATTTGTTTCCGTAAAATACATCGATTCCGTATGGCAATAGAGTAACATCCAACACTTTCTTCAAGTAGAAAACAAAGCCGCCTCGGTGACATGCTCGGTCTATGTTTGGAGAGACAAGGTCCTCGCTTTGAGCTCAACATTTTCCATAGAATGTGAAGACACTCTGTATTTAAAATGTTTTGTTTTAATTCGGGCTTACAATTGATTCGATGGAATCTTCATTTGTGAATAGGACACTTCGTTTGGTTAAATCTACTACGTTATCATTTAACGTTCGTCGAGATGGAATTCAATCCGTAATAATGAGTTCCCATCATCATTTGGTTTAAACTCAGAATTGTCGGACTGTTGGCTCACAAGGCTTTTGATTTAGAAGTTGTGAGACTGCCTGGTAAATGGAAGTGAGGGATGCATCGTTGACTCCATTTAAATGTCAGTTGATTTGTTTAAAATAACGGTCATACCGAACCATCACTGCGCTCATGAGTTAATAAATAACATAATTGCGTCAAGGTATAACATTGGTTATATTGTTAGTGGCAACTTACAGAAGAGCCCTTTAATTCAATCTGATATATACCTTCTTCAATATTTTGAACCCGATGAGCACAATACTGTGTTCAGACGGTTCACATTATGAGTCAACTGAGTTGAAATGGAAATTCACGCTAATGTCACCTTCCCATGAGGTTGTAGTTGAATAGTTGTTTTGTTAATGATAACCTGGACAGTCTGCTTGTGTTCCAGACTTCACTAGATGTCGAGTTCCTCGTTCTGGTGCTGTCCGCGACTTGGGTGAGTGACGACTGGGAGGACGTGTCGGCCGTCCACCCAGTTCGATGCTGCAGTCACGGCTGCTCTCGCCACTGACGTGCAAACAGGCTGTTTGAGAGCTGCGGTGATGGCGTACCTGTGAGCAGCAGGTAGTTCTGTCTGTTGGAAGTATATCGAGATTCATCCTAGTCTCTGCCTTATGAAAAAAAATATATTTTACTTCATTATTACAATAACCCGTATGAAGATAACTGCTATTTCTTACACTTCATTCGTGAAGTTAATATTGCAACCATCGTAGCTGCTGCTGTCTCTTCGGCCACAGTAGATCACAAATGCACTCATTTTTGACAGCTGCATTGATCAGGACGGATTCCCACAAATATTTCCCACAGACAATTTCTCAACAGTTTTAACCGTCCCAGAGGCATTTTGTTTGACTCTTCAAGCTGGAAAATTGAACCCCGCTGTCATTCTCCTGCGAAGAGTGCTTATGAATGATGTGATCATAATATGCAAGAAATAAAATCAGAAGCTAATAAATTTTCAGATTTTGACATTAGGTTTCACGAGTTAATCACCTCGATGCTGATGCTCAAAGCATCACCATTTGTGGCCTATTTTCAGGTGTAGCAGCCTGATAAAAATTAAAGCAGTATCCCTGAACCCATAGAGGTTTGGGGACCAAAATGTGAACGACAGGTAGGCCAATTAAAAATATATATTTCCCCTGCGGGGTAGAAAAACGTACCCTACAAATACGTACGTTTGCCTCGCGGTTTAGGAACACCTACATTTGCCCCGTGTGATAGAAACACGTACCACTAAGTTAGGTTAGGTTGGGAGTGCAAGGTTCCAACAATGTGCTCGTAATGGAGCCAGCAAATATGTCAAGCTGCACTCAAAACAACGCAACATGTCGGCGCGACCGTTACAGTGATATCATACACGATGTATTCCTACTCGGACCTACCTGAGGTTCGCACAAATCGTTAGTATGGCAGCAAACTACCTGTATTACACCACTACAGTTCTCAGCAGTCCTGAAACCTATCTCCATGAACCGTCCCGCTAGTCCAAGGCTGACTAATGGCCTGCTCCGCTGCGATGCAGAGAAACACCAACTCCATCGAGGGACCCATCGAGGGACCCGCTCCTGTTGATCAGTGGAAAACGTGTAGAAAATATTTGAGCAATCAGATGGATAAAAAAGTCATTATTTTTTTAGATAAATTTGTTTCATATCGATATGAAATGTGGTGTATCTGGTTGGCATGGATGATATGTTACAGCTTTACGATGAAGGAATTAAGTCTATCACCTGGAAGTCAACATTCAAATATATTCAGCACCTCTTGATATTGTTTAAACTTTCGATGAATATTTCATTGGCATTGCTGATGATATTAGAGGTCGAATTCCGTCTGTAAAATTGGATCCTTGCCAAAAAAATTATTGAAGCATACAACATTTTTAATAGCATGAGATGTCCAATTCTCTATATTAATTCATTTTCCTACAAATTGGCATCTGATTTTATTTTTTTCATCTTATGATCACATCATTCATGTTCTTCTCTTGGAGAAGATATATTTGCACAATTACTAAGGAAGGCGAAAATTGCTCCCATTAATGAAACGCAATGTTTCACCGTCTCATCAAACACTGAGATCGTTTCGGACTCACGTCCTTCTTCCAGTTTATATTTTATAAACGATTATCAAATATTGTTGACGTTTTCCGTTTTTTAGAGAGAGCCCGGAAAACCTTAACCTTTGTAAAGTTTTGAGGATTAAAATCATGCCATAATGTTTGGAAAACTTGAGCTGTTTAGAATTGCGGTGTTGTTTTGCGATGGTTCAAGATTTATATTTGATCACTAGGAAGCGGGTAGTGGATACAAATGAAGAATGTATTAGCAAGTGTACCCCAAGGTTCCATTCGGATCACTTTTATTTATTTCATAAATAAATAATATGACTTACTGGTCCCATGTCCTTCAGCTGTCCACTTCGTATATGATGCGAGCGACATTGTGGAAGATGGCGGTCCCAGTGAGCTCTGTACAGGGGTTAAACGTGTGATTGATTGAAAAGATGCAAGGTGTAGATAGGCTGTAATAAGCTTTCACTGAATCTAGATGGGACCTCTTAAAAGATAATAAACAACAAATTACACAAAAATGGTCATTTTATGGGGATTTTATTGATATCTCCATTGCTGATTCTGACAAATTCCTGAGTGTAATCATCGATAGGCGAATCTTTTTTGCAAACCTCATTGCGCATGCTTATCTAAATGTCTCTAAATCGTGTGCCATATTTTCGAAAATCTCCCTATTTGTAAAATCTATTATGGTTCATACCTATTTGTGATAACCCTGGTAAAACTAACCTACAATATTAAATGTCATGCAGAAAATGTGTGTAAGAGTCTTTACTGAACACTTGGCCAGCTCATTTTCACATGTACTTCATAAATTGCAAATCCTATCACTAGACGTTTTTATTGTAAATATCTCATTGTAATTTTTTTTTCAATTCTATTCACCTCAAATAAATAAATACTTTGCGAATATAATTTCTCAGAGCAAAATGAACTACCACCATAATTGTTGCTTCATTACTTTAAAATTGTAGACTTTTGTACCGTGAAAGTAACCATATATTTTATTCTATTGTTTATCAAGGTGTAAAGTATTGGAAAGAAACAGATGTTTAAACTTAATACGACCAGGTACATTTTTAAAATAATTAAGCTTCCTGCTCATAAGTAATACCTAGATTTTACACCAATATAATATGCTGATAGCACATTGCGTCGAAATATGATTCAGCGTTGATCTAACCACATCCAATTGGAAAATCAAATTCGTATAGGAAATGTTTGCCAACCGAAAACAATTCCCGCGTAAAGGAGTGCCACCTTCTTCTTCTCGCAGTGGAAACGACTCTTTTTATGGTAAAAAAACTCGGCGGTTTGCGGTTATGAAGGAAGGGATTACACGGGGCGGCGTGTGTTGCCATTAGTGAGGAACTAAGCGTTGTGAAAGAGTGAGGATTTTATATTTTGTTGGTACAATTCGTCCAGTGGTAGAATGATAAATATTTTCGTACGGCGCTTTTTACCCTATAATTCATCATAGTATTCCAATGAGGACAATGCAGACCTTATTCAAACCTTGTATCGGAAACGTTTGAAAAATAATGTCGTCTTTAGGTGTACAACCTTTGATCTTTGGGTTCATAATAGGGATAAACATTCTCCAAGTTACCTCCGAACCTTCATTGTGCTTCATTCAATAAGGCAAACATTTTTTAGCGCGCAATGTTGAAAAAATTGTGAATAAATGTCACCAGCAGACCATGTTCAGATGGGACAAAGTGGTAAATTATCTATTGCTACTGCAACATCTGTTACACTATTCATTGACCGTGAAATTGTTTGAGAAAATTAAGAAAAATCTGAATATTGCACGAATAAGCCTTTGAGTAAAGTATGCCTGAAACTGAGCCTTATTCGGAAATCGAAACTTGTTATTTACCATACTGTAAAGAGATCAATATCAGTACCCCTGATCGGTAATGAAATTTCTTACAATATGTTGTTGCTCACTTTATATGGCATTGTTTAGTATACCTGCATAACGTTAATCCAAGTAGAAACGGAACAGTTAGGCCATTGTATTTATTTTGATTATTCAAGTTTACGATGTGGTAATGGAAATACCGTTACTCAATACTATTCAACACTTAATCGTCCATCTAATGCTTGCCTAATAAAATCAAAAGAGGAGGATCAAATTTAACAAAGTCTCCACTATTATTTGAATAGAAACAAATATATACGGTACAGAAACAAAAAAGTTTAAAGCCCCTTGCCCGGAACATAAAAAAACACTTGAAGAGTATGATCCAGAAAAATGTTTACAAAACGCAAGAAATGCACTGTAACATGTCGTGCAGGCTACCTCTCAGCTAGAAATACTTAATACGTCAACACGATGTGTATGGTGTACATCATTTCTTACGAATGGAAACAATCAATGATTTCAAATGTCCCACCCGAACGTTGTAGAGGAAAGTATCTCAACGTTTTTTGTTCAATTTCCGTCACGGAAGTATTCAACTTATAAAATATCACCGATCAAAAAGAATGGATCAGTGAAAAGAGTTGAAGAACAATTAGTATTTTCAAAAATATTGCAGTGGGGCATTTGCAAAGTCATTATAGGCACATGTAATGACGTTTCTTACAGTATAACGTAAGCAGCGCTTGAGAGCTAGTGTATTTACCAACAGCTTTTTACCTAATCAAAATGTGATTTTGCTAAAAAAAAATCCCAGTAGGAAATTGCCAAGGGATGCTTATATATTCAACTAATTTGAATAATGTTTTGTATTTTATTGTCGACTGATATTGTCAGAACCCGCGAGACTGTGTCTGCCTGCTCCCGGCCGAAACTTCAACCCTTCAATAACCTATGAAAAATTACCTGGTTGGCATTATTTACCTACGGACACACCCTCCGATGAGGTATCTGAGCCCGCAATCGTATTCGTTGTTGTCGACTCTGTTATTGCTAAAGGGAATAGTGATATATTTTTTCCTATCTGCATGCTTTGCTACGGAAGTCCTTTGGCATAGTCTTTAAATATGGGTGGAGGCATTTGATAATAAATCATTTATGGAATGCAAATTGAAGAACACGATCGGAATTTCAAATGCACCGAAGAAAATATTTGTTAACCCAATCTGTTGAATGTTATTATACAATTGTTTACAGTACACAACAATTATAGATGGAATGAAAAGAAAAGCAATTGCTGTTCTTTCTTTACAAAATAATGAAATATTTGTAGGGGGCCACATTAAACATGTCAAACTTTATGTTAATCCGATTAATGGGATCACCACATCAAGCGTCGTCACCGGGAGCCCAGCCTACACAATGGTCAAAAACGAATATATTATTCCAATTGCAATTGAAGATTCACGGTTATGGATTCGAAGGCAATAATTTTATCACATGTTCACAGATATTGTGCTACAAAACAATTCATTTTTTTTAAAGATGCAATGAACACGAATGTTCACGCATTGAAATAATATCATCCTATGAATTATTAAGAATCCCCAGTAAAATAATATTCATTTTGCACAATACGCTTGTTCAAGGTTGTCAAATCTAAGATGCGCTATTTTTCCTTATAAATTTTGATGATGAGATGCTCGATTAAAATATATCAGCATAAGCTCAACAACGAATCAGAAAATAACCGATGTCGAGTTGCGGAAGACTCACTTCTGAGGCTCATAAGATATTATTTGAACTCGTAGATAGCGAGAGTGAAGCTGAAATGAGATCAGTTTTATGGAGTGCATAGACTTCTATTATCAGGATTGCTCGATATTCCAGTGTGATTCCCATTAATTCCGACAACGTTAATCTGAACGATTTAATTGTTTCCCGGCAACAACACTCGTTCATTTTCCATTG
>SDVV010010636.1:0-16173 GCA_016164225.1 Gammarus roeselii
GGATAAGGTGCCGCACCAATAGCTGCGCCAGACTCCTTCACAGGTGTTGAGGAAGCAGCCATACCCGGAGCTAGCCGGTCAACATTCCCAAAACTGGCGCCAGCCAGCTGTGAGGGCCAGGGGCGCAGGAGGGCTGAATTCATCGGCAGCACCAGGTCATAACGCTTGTTATAGCCAACAAAATGAATTGTTAATTCAAACTTTATCCAATCGACTTTTTCTATGATGCTCTTGAAGAAGCCTCCCGCTCTCTCATCAAACACCTCCACAAACGTACCTTTCTTGAAAAGGACTCCTGACCTGTAGAAAGTTTGTTGCTTTGGATCTCATAATAATGAGGGAATTGCTCAACTCATCCTCACGGCAGCGAGCAGTCAACCTCCTTGTTCGATCAGCTTGGATGCTTGGAGCCATGGATTTTTTTTTTTCAGATTGTTTACAACACAAACACTTCCAGTTAGTTTTTGGTACGGGAACAATTTCAATCTAAAGCTCTTCTAAAGTTTATGCCAGTTATTATGTGGCACGGGAGCGTTAAGACACAACAAGGAGATCAGTTATTATGTGGCACGGGAGCGTTAAGACAAATTGGTGCTTCTAGGTATTGGAGATGGCTATGGCAACCTATAGGTAACTGTGAATAAATACGGGTAAGTCATTCCTTTAGTAACGATAGTGCTTAGGCATCACATGAATAGATTAGGATAGAGCTGCAAGGCTTAATTGCACACAAGCGTCAAGTTCCTCTACATAAGTCACTCCCAGTCAAATCACACTCACCTACTATGGCGGCACAATCCAATGCTGGAAAAGTGACAGTCCTGGAAAACAGGAATGGAGGTGCATCAACAGCATGCAAGGCACTCAATGCAGTGGCTACCAACCTGAAACAAGCAACACATGGTTAGTTCATGTAGAAATTTTTTCATCTAATAAACTCATAGATTGTTACTCATTGATTTATTTTTCTGTGTGCATATCTGAGCGGTTGGATGCAATGTCTACTGTGGGAGGTGTTTCTGTTGTCATGAGAGGTGCTGTGCTGTCTGTGGAGGAGATGGAGATGATGATTGAGGAGAGAGTAGCTAGGTCTGCTGCTGTGTGCGGTGGAGTCAGTGGCAGCCTATCTGCAGAAGATGTGATGGGTATAATTGAGGAGAATGTCCAGTTCGGTGAATGGTGGGGCGGTGCCTTCAGAGCTGTGATAGCTGGATGATCAGGAGTGTCGTATAAGGTAGCGTCGACCGGGGTGACTCCCCGCATTTTGCGCATACTTCAAAATAATTCAGAAAGTATGCGGCATAGGCACTTCGTATTTACCGTGTGTATAGCTACTATAATGATCATGAAGCACCGTGAAATTCAACATTCAAGCATCAACCAAAAAGAAGTTATTTACATAAAACCATGCGGCGAGCTATGACCCCCAATCAAGGGTGATTTCCCGCACCAAACGGGGTGACTTCCCGCACTCCCATTTATCAATAATTGAAATGCGAATAAAAAGTTTGAGATAACCAATCAAAAGAGCATGCCTATATTAGTATATATCAGTTGCTTAAAATAAAATGTGAAGCAAAATATTACGTCTGTGACAGGTGTTTTTTGCTGCCGTCATACCCGACTGTCAAAGTTTTTTTTTTTTGCCGGAAAAATTGCGATTTAACTTTACTGGAAGTCATTTCTCCATATCCTAAACTAATTATGACCCTAAAGTATCAGTAAATGAGCAAATATTATGAAAAAATGATCTTTTCCATGAGATGATAGAACATGTAAAAAATGTATTTAGACAATTCTATAGCAAACTTATTGCATTAACATGTGTATATACAAGTCATGCTAGGTAAAGTATTGTTATCTTCTTATGAAAATGTGATGAAAAATATTGTTTCTGGGCATTAAACATTGGACAACACATAGGCCTAGACTTGTCACTTTGTGGTATAGACATTGTGTCATTATAAAGTTAGTTATGCATTTTGAAATTAGCTGTGGTGCTAGTATTCTGGGTCATTTACTTCCAGATGTCATTATAAGTGCAAAAAAATTAGATTTAACTACTTCTCATTGAAGAAAAACAAAGATATATATTAACAAAATAAGTGTGGGGAATCACCCTTGATAATTTTTTTCACCTGGGGCGACTCCCTGCCGTTGTATATATGTAGCTATATATATATCCACAAAAGTTTACATTTTTTTCCAAAATCCTTCCTATGCTACAAACTACATCATATTCCCAGTATCACCACCAAATTTGGTCCTAATCCAGTGGGAACTCTAGACACAGCATCAAAGTTTGCAGAACGTAGGTTTTTCTGAACCAAAATTATCAGGGACCTGAAAAACACACCTTCACTTTGGTGATTTTTCATAAATTCTGTGCGCATATTGAATTTCTATAAGTAGCTGATACTTACTAACAAAGACCAGCTCTTTCCAAGCCCCGTAGTCAAACAGTGACATTTCTGACGTCTTGGTGCCGAAAAGAGGGGTGCGGGAAGTCACCCCCTGTTTCCGACAGCGGGGAGTCACCCCGGTCAACGCTATGTTGTTATGAGTGGTTTTGGATCGAGTGATGCTGAGGTGGTGAAAAGAATGTTTGATAGGATCTGTGAAGTTCTGAATGCTGGCACGATTGAACTAAGTGACACGAAGTGTCTGAATGCTAATGGCTTATTTAGAGCAAGTGTTAAGAATGATGAGCAGAGATATGCATTGCTGAAAGCTACAAAGGGGTGGATGCATGTTGATGAGTTAAAATCTCTGTATGTTCAGAGAGACCTGGCCTACCGTCAGAGTCAGGAGTTGATTGCTAGAAGAGTGTTGCGGGGCTCTCTTTGGAGAGGTGGTGGAGATAGCAGTCGGAGGGACGATGGCCGCGGTGGCAGTGGCGGGGCTGGTGTTGGTGGTAATGGCAGCCCGAGAGGTCTTCGTGGTGATGCTGGTGGTCATGGTGTTGGTGTTCCAGGTGGTGCGTGCGACCGTGGCTTTCCGACTGGCCGCAGTGTTGGCGGTCGTGATGGTACTGGTGGTTGGGGTGTTGCTGGCGGTCTTGGTTCTGCTGGCGGCCGTGGTTCTGCTGGCGGCGGTGTTGCTGGCAGTCATGGTGTTGCTGCTGGCGGTCGTGGTTTTGCTGGTGGTCGTGGTTTTGCTGGTGGTCGTGGTTTTGCTGATGGTCTTGGTTTTGCTTGGTGGTCGTGGGGGTGAGGGTTTGCGCGGTGTTGCTGAGGTGTGCGGGGGCCCTGGTGGTCGTGGCGTTGGTGGGGTGCTGTTGGACGTGGCTGTGGGGTTACTGGCGATGCTTTGTCCGATTTTGGTGGTCCTGTTCTTGGTGGGGTGGTGGTTCTGTGATTGCTTGAGGGGACGAGGTGCATCATTTTACTTTGAAGTTTGGACAGGTAAATGTAAATTCTCTCATGAATAAGATGTATTGCTTGATTGATTTGGTCAGGTTCTGCGCCTTGGATGTCGTTGCTGTGAGAGAAACTTGGCTCACTGCTTCGGTTCCGTCATTTCGTTGTAGGGTTTTGATGTTGTGAGGGGTGATACTGACTGCGCTGTTTGCAAGGCAAGCATGGTGTTAGCTTGTTTGTGAGGAGAGGGGTTTGTCTTGTTGAACACAACCTTGAATGCCCTAATGTTGCTGCCATTCACTTGCTGGATGTTGATATCTGGGTGTTGGCTGTCTACCATCCCTCATCTTATGATGAGGCTTGCAATTCTTGACTCATCCAGCGGATCTGGCCCTTTTGTGCTGACCGTGAGGTGGTAATTTTGGGAGACTTCAACCTGCCCTCCTTGGCTTGGCCTTCTGAGAATGTTCTTGATGTATGTGTATGCCTGGTGGATATGTCTTTTTTAGACTGTTTTCTCTCTGTTGGTCTGACTCAGTGGTAGGCTGAGAGCACTTTCCTTGCAGGTGGATCCATTTTGGACCTTTTCCGTACATCCGAGTTAGATAGGGTGGGCAGTGTTGTTCCCTCGTTGTATGCATTCTCCTGTTGTTTGCGACTCTTTTCCATGTGGAACTGGAGCAAGATGTCGACTTTTTTCAGAGAGGAAGGTACCTCTGGCTTAGGGGAAACTATGATGCCATATTGGGGTGGGTCCCTGTTTGGTATTGATTGGCAGTTGGAATTTATGTAGCGTCAACCGGGGTGACTCCCGCCCATTTGCGCATACTTTGAAATAACTCCAACAGTTCGCAGCCGAGGAACTTCGTATTTATGGTGTGTATAGCTACTATAATGATCATGAAGCACCGTAACATTCTCTCATCAACCAAAAAAGTTATTTACGAAATACCGTGCGGCAAGCTATGGCCCCCAATCGGGGTGACTTCCCGCACCCTCCATTTATCAATAATTGAAACGCGAATTAAAAGTTTCCGAGTACCTATCGAAAGAGCATGCCTATATCAGTATATATCAGTTGCTCAAAATAAAATGTGAAGTTAAATATTACGTCTGTGACAGGTGTTTTAGATGCTTGTCTTTTGGTGCCGTCATACCAGACCATTAAAGGATTTTTTTCCCGATTTTGCCGTGGGAAACAAAGTTTTTCTTCAATAATTGCAATCTAACTTTACTGGAAGTCATTTCTCCACATCCTAAACTAATTATGACCCTAAAGTATCGGTAAATGAGCAAATATTCTGAAAAACAATCATTTTAATTATTCGATAAAACATGTAAAAAATGTATTTTGTCAATTCTATAGCAAACTTATTGTATTAACATGAATACAATTCATGATAGGTAAGGTATTGTTATCTTGATATGAAAATGTGATGGAAAAAATATTGTTCCTGGGCATTAAACATAAGTTAACTCTTAGGCCTAGCCTTGTCACCATGTGTAATAAACATCGGTCATTATAAAATTAGTTACGCATTTTGAAATTAGCTGTGGTGTCATTATTGTGAGTCATCTACTTCCAGATGTCATGATATGTGCAAAAAATTGCATTTTATCACTTTTCATTGAAGTAAAACGAAGATATTTAATAACAAAATAGGTGCGGGGAATCGCCCCCGATCGTTTTTTCACCTGGGGCAACTCTCCCCAGTTGTATATTTGTATATATCTACAAAAGTTTACATTTCTTTCCAAAATCCCTTCTACGCAAGGAACTGCATCATATTCTGAGTATCCCCCCCAAATCTGGTCCTAATCCAATGGGAACTCTAGACACAGCATCAAAGTTTGGGAAACATAAATTTTTCCGAACCAAAATTATCAGAGAACTGAAAAACACACCTTCACCTTGGCAATTTTTCATAAATTGTGTGCGCATATCGAATTTCTATAAGTAGCTGATACCTACCAACAAAGACCTGTTCTTTCAAGCCCCGTAGTCAAACGGTGACATTTTCGACGTCTTGGTGCCAAAAAGGGAGATGCGGGAAGTCACCCCCTGTTTCCGATCGCGTGGAGTCACCCTGGTCGTCGCTACTATGAAATGTGGCTTACAAAGTCCTGGTGTGCTGCACTTGTGCTTTTCTGGTGTGCTGGGCAGTCTTGAGGACATCAATCTTGATGAGATGATAAGGTGAGATATCCTACACATTGGAAAAGCAAAAAAATGGTTCAAGGGTGAGGCACTAAATAAGGTATGAACATTGATTAGCTTGCAACAATTTGTAGAATTTAAATTTATGGAGAAGCAGCAAGGTGCATGACTGTCTGTGTGCTTGTTGATGATCAACTTTGTGTCAATTTACAATGCTCCTTTGTCTTCAGAGCTGCAGCCTGTTCGTAGGGCTCCTCCACCTCCCAGACTGCCCCCTCCTACTTCAAGGTATGATATTAAAAATTGCCTGCAGGTGGGGCTTTAACTCACCTGATAATCAGTGGGAAGTATTTCCCATCCATATCAAATCATGGTTAGTCCTTTCATGCTCTTTGTACTCCTCAGTAGTCATCATTGAACCATACATGGCTTTTAGTTTTGGCCTAACCATTTCTCCTTTGATTTCACACCTGGGTGGCCATCATTAGCATCACTTTGAAAAACACCAAATTCTTGCAACTGCAGGTAATGGAAATCGTAATCATCAAGACTTCTATCTTCAAATGGTCATGAAATTTTGGCAGCAATCTGATATTTTTCCTGTCATCAGCATTAATCAATACGACAAATCGATTTGATTACATAATTTTTGTCAATAGCTAAATCATGGAAGCTCATAATGTGTTGTTAGCTGTTGAGTATTCCAACCCCCTCCCCCGCTAAAGCTGACTACTCTCCTGAACACCTTCAGGAGGTATTCAGCAGAGCAGTCACCTTCCAACCACGTTTCATAGCATAACTGATTGATGTGGTCAGATATATGCTTGCCAAGTCAACAAAATACTATTTGTCACTCTCCAACAACAAGGTGTAAAAATAAAGACTTACCAATTGCCAAATATAATAATAAACTTCTGATATTTGCCAGCCAGCATAACGAAATTAAATTTTTAATTCAATATTATATGCAGAGGCTGGATATTGCAAAGCTCACAGGAGTAGTAGTAGCTCCTTTGGTTTTCCATTGGAGTCTCAATGGACAGGATATGGTTGAGTTCTTAACAAACTTAATGGTTGTACAACAAAATTATATTGTTGTACAACCATTGTGGTCTGTGTAGACATGCGGTCCTTTGGGAAATTTGGTTGGCATCAGTCAATTGTAGCGCTTGTGACATGCCCAGTCAAGAAACAATGATTGTCTAGCCCACATTAGGTTCACTGTATCAAAAAGTAACTGCGTTGGAGAATAGATGACCAAATGTTACAACTGATGCACATTATCAAATGAATAGATGTTCATTGTGAAGTAGTTGCGTCATCAATCAGGGTCCCCTAGCTAGCAGTTCTAGGTCTGGCCCACCTCAGAAATTTATAATTTCAGGGACTGTTGCAGAGGGTGGAATTGAGAAAGCATAAATAATAAATGCTTTATTTGTAAAAGGTGGCAACATCAACTGTGTTATATGTAGGGGGAGGGGCCCAATGTTGATGCACTTTTTCGCCATTTGCCATAAAAAAAAATTGTGATGCTGGGTCCTAATTTTATAGAACGTTGGATTTAGACCTAAACGATCAGAAAATTTGTCATCTTTTGATATATGTTGGTGAAAATATCCTCAGACTTTTTTTTTTGTTGTGGGGGGGGGGGGACCTGGTGCGTCAACACTTTCCGCAATGCCATAAGTTGAGGCAGTATCACAAAAATACTCATAGGTCAAATAGTTGAAGAGATAGAATCATGAGCTTCACATATGTTAATTAATAACCTAATGGTGTGTTGAACTTTTTATTTTTTCTTATCTTATTGTTAATGAAAATTTGTCATGATTTTTTTTTCTCACGAAGTGTCAAACATGTGTATATTTGACACTTACTCATGCATCACATGACCCCAGCATGTTATTTGATATATTTTGAAGTATATAAGGCCAACTTTACGCAGCATCCCGCTGCCAAGCAGCGATATATTGTTGAACTACGCTGCTGCTTAGGAACCAGCAGTCTTGAATGCAGCATGCCACTGCCAAGCAGTGGCGTATTGTTGAACTCTGCCGCTGCCTGGGAACTGGCAGTCTCGACTCTCAATGTCTCTTTGCTGCGGGCACGTCAGTATCTTGATTGCAGCCGAGGTAAGAAGAACTTTGCTGTTCCACAGCTACGCCTCTACACATCTCTTCCCCTCCTTTGCTCATCATCTCCGCAGAAAGAGTCATTGCGTCTGTACAAAAATCCGCAGCGTGAGCTGTGAAGTATATACAACTCCGTGGTCAATATATTTCCCAAAACTCCCCTAGGATCACTATTTGCAGTAACCCTGATCTGCATTGAACATTTCCAGTCTGAATAGCCCAGTGTTGAGGCACTCTGCTGGCCCTATGTTGAAGCAGGTTGGCCCTATGTTGACGCAGGTTGGCCCTATGTTGACGCTTGTTGGCCCTATGTTGACGCAGGTTGGCCCTATGTTGACGCAGGTTGGCCCTATGTTGACGCAGGTTAGCCCTATGTTTAGGCAGTGTTTACGCAGTGTTGCCCAGAAAGTATAACAGCTAAATAAACCTTACAGACACTGTTAATAAGATCCATTATCTTATGTTATGTTTGTGTTGGTAAGGATCTTTTTGCAATGATTTGAAAAAGTGCGTCAGCACTGGACCAACCCTTTAGGAGGCCGGTCCAGTGTTGAGTTGTGTAAGTGTTGAAGGTTACCTGGGATACCCAACAATTGTCCTGCAAAAAAACAGTGGAATTAATAATTTTAAATCAAGTTGATTTGTGATTATTTAAACACATAATCCTTAGCTTTTGCTCACAAAAAGAAGAAAACATGATTTGTGAACTTCAAAACAAAATTTCTACTATTTGTTTATTTATATCTTTTTGATAAGTGGGGGCATAGATACATGATATATAAACTTATCTTAGCTGCTATCAGATTGAATCTACTTTTAACCATTTCCTCTGTGGAGTTTTTTTATAGGTGGTGCGTCAACATAGGGCGTGGTGCATCAACATTGGACCCCTTACCCTAGCTAACTATAAAGCTTGGCAATATTTTACCAATTAATAGTACAGCCAATCTAGAACAACCTAATAACAGGAGGAGCTGGGGCAACAGAATGGTTCTCACTGAACTAGCTGCTCCCTGCAAACCAGAAAAAGAAAACACAGAAATTAGATTTTGCTATTTACCAGTATCACACAAATTTCTTTCATAAATATCAACAGCAGCGGGAGCTCACTAACCCTCAGAAGAGTTTGTGACAACTCCTGCAGCCAGAATAGGCAGGTCAAACCATACCCTAAAATAATGTCGCTATTGTAAACAGTTAGTCAAGGTATAATGTTGACACATTCAAAAAGCTGAAAGAAATTATAGTCATGGTACAAACACTACATGATTTTTAAATGTACTCATCAAACTATGAATATTTGTAAGTCAAAATGTATTTATCCACCTATGACAATATGCAAGGTAAACATGTTTCTCACTCAAGTAATAACATTGCAAAACTTTATAGCTGAATGTAAAACACACAGGTTAGCACTTTTGTGAGTTAAATTCATGAACATATAACTTCTTGGAAAACATCATTATAAGTAAATCAATGTAACAGGGAAACAAGCAATAAATACTTTGAGATCAAAACAACAATCAAGGACAGCATTCAAGTTGGCATATTGCAGAAAGTTTAAAGCTTCTACCAGCACAGGCATGAAAGTGAAGCACATTTCAATATTGAACAGTGATGGAAAAACACACTTGGGTCCATGAGGACAATCTCAAGCACTCCCAAGATGTCTCACTCTTATATCACAAGGAGAAAGAAGGGCTGTCCTTCTGTTGATCGTCTGAAGTTTCCATCTGGTGAGGTTGTTGCTGGTCAGAAAGACATGATTCTTACCTTTGATTCCTACCTTTGCAGCCCCCCCAAGGGCTCAGCATACCCAGTCGTCAGGTGCACCAAGCCAGGAGAGGCCAGCACAGCCATGCGCACCAGCACCTACAAAGACTCAGCTGAACAACATTGGGAAGATGCTGAAGGGATGTGCACCATTGGCTTCCAGAAAACAAACCCAAAGCCACTTGCATGAAAAGCCAAAGCACAACTACAACCCAGCAGAAACTATGAAAGCAAATACCTATACACATACACATATACATATATATAAAACAAAGAAAAGCAACCTGAAACAAGCAACAGGACGAATCACACCACAACCTTGCCAGCGCGACTGGGAACACAACACCCTAGCAATCAAACAACCTATTCCCCAGAAACTCAGACAACCCTGCCTCGAAAACAGAAATGGTAGAAAACTCAACAACAGCAGCAGGCAGCTCATTCCATATCCTAATGCATCAAACATTAAAAACCCTCCTTGCCACATCCACAGAGCAGCGGGGCATCAAGAGTTTGTTCCGATATCCCCGCATTCTACCATCCAGCAACCTTTGGAACAGAATGGACAAATCAAAACCCTCAGTCACAACACAGAATTCTCCAATACTTAATGAGGTCACTTATCAGTAACCTGCCCTTGATTGAGAACAAATTGAGAGTTATCAGCCTGTCATGGTAGGACATCTCAAACAGACCATGCACCTGTTTGGTCCACCTCCTCTGAACTGACTCAAGCAACTTCCCATCCTAGACATAACCAAGATTCCACAAACAAGAGTAGTAATCAAGAAAGGGCCTGACATGTGCCACAAAAAGTGTGACCATAACATTTGGGCTTCTATACACTGTCAACCTAAGCAAATCACTACAAAGACCAGCAGCTTGTCTCACAACTTCTCTGACATATCCATGAAACTTGAGACCAACATCCACATGAACTCCCGAATCGCGAGTGTAACCAGCCTCTGCACCAGGGCCAATCCAACCAGCAAAACGTCTTCTGAATCCTAAACCAACACACTTGCTATGGTTTAATGAAAAATTTCATGAAGATGCAGTCTGGAATACTTTGTCAAGGTCTCCCTGTGAAGCAGACACACCACCAACAACATCATTACATTGTAAAGACAAATAAATGAATCAGCAAATGCACCAAACTTTGATGCCAGGCCATCCTTCAAAAAATTAACATATCTGAGAAAAAGGACTGGACCCCAGACGGAACCATGTGGAACCCCACTCAGAACATCCCTCAACTCACTATTCACTCCATCAGTGCCAACACACATAATTTGAGAATGAAGAAAACTACCAATCCACCTCAACACAATAAATGGGATGGGTAAAAACATCAAATGCCTTTGAAAAATCGAGCATAGCCATATCTACAACCAAACCAGCATCAACAGACTCAACTACATCCAAATAGACCAGCAATATCTGATCTTCTGTTGATCTAGCCTTCCTTATTCCAAACTGTCTGGAAGAAAGGAGCTGGTAAGACTCTAAATAGTCCACCAGCTCAGCAGCAACAACCCTCTCCATCAATTTGCAGCAAACTGAGGTGAGGCTAACTGGACAATAGTTGAAGGGATCATATCTAGATTCACTAATGGAAATTGGAATCACCAATGAGCTCTTCTACGCATCAGGGAGCATTCCACTCTGCAGAGAAAGATTAAAGATTATAAAGAGTGGCTGTGTCAATTGCTCAGCACACTCCTTCAGCAACTTAGCGTGGAGCCCATCCATGTCCATTGCTGAACTAGCATTGAGCCCTGCCAGAACGTCATGGACATTCCAAGACCTTAAGGCATACTTGCTCATTTCGCTATCAAATTACTGGAAAGAAGCACGATTGGGAGGAGCATCCCTTCTATATACGTCAGATAAGGTAGATGACAGGAGCTCAGCTATCTCCAGTGGATCGTAAACCAGCTGTGCACCTGCATTACAAAGTGGTCCAACCTCAAGACGACCTTTCTTCTACCTTCGTATGTAAGCATGGAACAGCTTTGGGGAGTCACTATACCGTTGCATGAGGTATTTCTCTTACTGAGATCGACTGAACAAAGCATGATTTCGAAACTGACAGTTGAGATCAAGAAAGATAACTAGTGACCTCGAAGTATTCGATCATTTCTGCCAAACCTCCTTCTTGAAATCTTGTACTCATCCCAGGCATTTGCTCCCCTCACCTTCAACCCGTGGGGAGGCCTCACAGACCATGGTACCCAAGGCAAGTCTCCAGCAAGAGGCACATGTAAGTCCATTAGAATCCTCCGTATAGCTAGGAACTCACTATATGCCTCACAAACACCCAGGTAAACAAATTCAAGAGGCCAATCAATTCTCTACAATGCTTCGGAAATGAACCCCATAGGTACCCCGGCACCATCAGGCTCAAAGAACTTCACAAACAAAGAATCACAAATAACAGGCGAGTGAGCACACCTCCCCAACACGATCTGGCTTGCTTGTAAAAAATAAATCCAGAATGTTGCCGGAAAAAATAAACGTCCGCTCCCTCACCCACTGATGTAAGCCACAAGATGCAAAGCAATCCAAAAACAGTTGATCTGTCAAGTCAACATTCTCTCCCTGCATCAACTCATTTGACCACTTCACCGAGGGCAGGTTGAAATCCCCCAACACAACCACCTCACGAACAACACAGAAGTCACTAATCAAACTTATCAGATCAAGATTTTCCTGATAACCATATGATGAAGGTGGTGGTGATGGCAGCCGGAGGGACGATGGCCGTGGTGGCAGTGGCGGTGACAGGGCTGTTGTCGGTGGTGTTGGTGGTGATGGCAGCCGGAAGGGTCTTTGTGGTGATGCTGGTGGTCGCGGTGTTGGTGTTCTTGGTGGTGCTGGCGACCGTGGCTTTCCGACTGGCTGCGGTGTTGGCGGTCGTGGTGGTCGGTGTGTCGCTGGCGGTCGTGGTTCTACTGGCGGTCGTCGTGTTGTCGGTGGCGGTGTTGCTGGCGGTCGTGGTGTTGCTGCTGGCGGTCGTGGTGTTGCTGCTGGCGGTCGAGGTGCTGCTGAGGTGCGCTGGGGCCCTTGTGGCCGTGGCGTTGGTGGTGCTGTTGGACGTGGCGGTGGGGTTGCTGGCGACGTTGTGTCCGGTTTGGGTGGTCTGTGGTGGGGGTGGCGGTGGTGGGGGTGGTTCTGTGGTTGCTTGAGGGGGCGAGGGGCATATTTATACTTTGAAGTTTTGACAGGTAAATGTAAATTCTCTCATGAACAAGGTGTATTGCTCGATTGATTTGGTCAGGTCCTGCGCCTTGGATGTTGTTGCTGTGGATGAAACTTGGCTCACTGCTTCGGTTCCTTCATCCTCAATTTCGTTGGAGGGTTTTGATGTTGTGAGGGGTGATAGTGATGGCGCTGTTTGCAAGCATGGTGTTCGCTTGTATGTGAAGAGAGGGGTTCGTTTTGTTCAACACAACCTTGAGTGCCCTAATGTTGCTGCCATTCCTTGCTGGATGTCGATGTCTGGGTGTTGGCTGTCTACCGTCCCCTATCTTATGATGAGGCTTGCAATTCTCGGCTCATCCAGCTGATCTGGACCTTTTGTGCTGACCTTGAGGTGGTAATTTTGGGTGACTTCAATCTGCCCTCCTTGGCTTGGCCTTTTGAGAATGTTCTGGATGTATTTGTACGCCTGGTGGATGTGTCGTTTTTGACTTTTCTCTGTTTGTCTGACACAGTGGGTGACTGAGAGCACTTTTCTTGCGGGTGGTTCCATTTCGGACCTTTTCCTTACATCCGAGTTGGATAGGGAGGGCAGTGTTGACGTGCTCTCCACGTTTTCATGTTGTATGCACTCTCTTGTTGTGTGCGACTATCTTTTCCATGTGGAACTGGAGCAGGATGTTGACTTGATTCTGAGAGGAAGGTACCTCTGGCATAGGGGAAACTAAGATGCCATATCAGGGTCCCTGTTTGATATTGATTAGCAGTTGGAATTTATGTACTTGTTGGTCAACAGTTGTTTTATGCACCTGTTGTCCATTCTGATTGGGTTGGTTGATCTACATGTTCCAGTACACAGTGGAGCGCAGTCCATGCCGTGGTCTGTTCATCCACCTCGGCGGTTGATGCGAGAGAGATCTCTTGCCTGTTAGGACTTCAAGCGCGTGAGTTTCCTTCAGAAGAGGGGATCCTTGTTCTGTACTGGCAATGGGCGTATTTAACCCCTTGAACGATCAGCATAGAACCTTTGCCACCCAGAGGCGTGCTCAGTACAAGGAGCATCTCATGGATCGATTTTGCGAGTGTCCAAAGCTTTTTCACTCATATATCCGCAATAAAAAGGGTCGTTTATCCGTTGGTCCTCTTCACGCTACTGGTGGTGTGTATGTTGACTGCCCCCAAAGTCATGAGTGAAACTTCAGCTGATGCGTTTGCTTCCATTTTTGTTGTTGATGCTCCTCCTAATCCAGCTTCCAATTAGGTCTTTCATGGAGGGATGCCTGATCCAGTCGTCACTCATGCTCAGGTGCTTAGCGTGCTGTTGGCTCTAGACGCTTTGTTGGCAATGGGGCCCAATGCTTACATCTAAAGCTTCTGAAGAGTTGTGCTGGTGCACTGTCTGGGTCTTTGTTAATTCTATTTCAAAGGTCATTACTTTGTGGAGTTCTTCCAGACTTGTGGCTGGATTCAATTGTGATCCCCCTGTTCAAGGGTAAATCAAGGTATTATCCTCTGAACTACCGCCCTGTCAGTCTGACCTCTGTGTGCTGCAAGAGTTTGGAAAAGATTATTGTTTCCAGTCTGGTCGAGTTTCTTGAGAGTACTGAGATTCTCTCCCCTCACCAGTTTGGATTCCGAATTTTCGGTCTACTGGGGATCAGCTTCTCTTACCTTATTCCGATGTTCAGACTGGGTGGATGATGGCATTGTTGTGGATGTTGTGCTGCTCGATTTTTCAAAGGCGTTCCATGTGGTTTCTCATGATGTGTTGATTCACAAGCTGAGGGAGGTGGAAGCTGGGCCAGTTTTGCTTGGCTGGATTCGTTCGTTCTTAGCTGGTCGTTCTTTGAGGGTTGCTGTTGGTGGGTGTTGTAGTGAGTCAAGAGAGGTGGTTGGTGCTGTGCTGCAGGGTTCTGTGCTGGGCCCTGTGTTATTTCTGATCTACGTTAATCACATCACAAATGGAGTGCTGTGTTCTTTTAAAGCATTTGCTGACGACTGCAAGCTGTACCTTCGGTACAAGAGGGTGAAGGAGTCTGCAGCTGCTGGTGTGTCATGTCTGCAGTCGGATTTGGACAGAGTTAGCGCAGTTGCTTCATCTTGGAACTTGAGGCTGAACTCGAAGTTTGTGGTGTTGAGGTTTGCTCGTGGGTTTGCCAAGTGGACTGATGAGAATTTGCTGGCTCTGTACTATTTGAGTAGATTCCATTAAAGTTTGTTCAATCCCACAGGGACCTTAGTGTGGTGGTTGATGTAAAACTGAAATTGAACAATCATATCAGGGAGGTGGTTGGTAAGGCTTCAGGATTGGCCAACAGCCTGCTGAGATCCACCGTTTGCTGTAGTCCTCACTTCATGGTGTCCCTGTTTGTGATGCATATCAGGCCTCTCATGGATTTTTGCTGGTCGGTGTGGGATGTGGGTTTTCTTGGGGATTTGAGATCGCTCTAGTCTGTGCAGAGGAGATGGACAAGGAGTGTGGATGGCCTGGCTTAGTTGGATTACTTTTCCAGACTGAAGCAACTTGGATTATTTTCTATAAGAGGAAGATTTCTCAGGGCGGACCTTATTAAATACTGGAGGATCATCTGCAGGTTGGATGGTGGCGCTGACCTTAGGGGTATTTTTCAGAGAGCTCCTGATGCAAGAACGCGAGGCCATCCCTATAAGCTTTTGATGCTGGCTTTTAATACAGACATCAAGAGGAGATTCTTTGGAGCACAATGTGTTCAGTTGTGGAACATCCTTTCAAGTTTTGTGGTGGAGTCAGATTCCTTGGATGCATTCAAGGGCTTGCTTGCAAAGTTTCTGGGTGATGTTCTGTTTGAGTTTGTTTAGGTTGGGGGAGGTTCTTCTGTAACATTTTGGTATCCTAGCTTTGGATCTACATGCTGGGTGCGCCACTTCCCCCCTCTCTTTTTTTTTAAATATATATATACCGCGTGAGTGGCGCAGTGCCTGCATTGTTCCGCTATATAAGGGCAAAGGAGATAAAAATGAATGCTGCAACTCGAGAGGTATCAGTCTGTTATGTGTTGTTGGTAAGTTGTACGGGAGAGTGCTGATCAAAAGGATGTAACAAATAAATTTATATCCGAAGATATAAGGAACCAGTGACATTGGAATTCAATATTAAATTTATTAAACTATAAAAATTGTAACATTCAACTTTGCTTCGCAACAATATAAGGTTAATTCAACGGGAATAAGTTCTATGTTAAGCAAGAATAGGTATGGTCAGGAAGTGCCACCGTTGCTCGGACTCCACCATCCCTGGGAAGGTGGTGGATGCGCCCTCGTCCGGGCCGGTTCCGTGCTACAACCAATATCCGAAATCTGAGATGAGTCAGGAATGGTATTAATTTACACACTCAACTAGAGAGAAATAACCTGCAATCTAACAAAAGCTGATATGCGATACTAATACTTTGGTCAATGAATGCCAACTTTGCAAGACAGTTGGATTCCGAAACGGAATTAAGACAACATGCCTACGCATAAAAAATACAATGTGTTTAAATATAGAAAATCTTGAAATATGAAATTAATC